>MU249801.1:36372-91689 GCA_018977245.1 Lethenteron camtschaticum
ACACAGAGACCATAGACTCACACAGAGACCCATAGACTCACCACCACACAGAGACCCATAGACTCACATAGAGACCCATAGACTCACCACCACACAGAGACCCATAGACTCACACAGAGACCCATAGACTCACCACCACACAGACCCATAGACTCACACAGAGACCCATAGACTCACACAGAGACCCATAGACTCACACAGAGACCCATAGACTCACCACCACACAGAGACCCAGACTCCAATAGAGACCCATAGACTCACCACTACACAGAGACCCATAGACTCACCACTACACAGAGACCCATAGACTCACCACCACACAGCGACCCATAGACTCACCACTACACAGAGACCCATAGACTCACCACCACAGAGACCCATAGACTCACTACACAGAGACCCATAGACTCACATATACACAGAGACCCATAGACTCACCACTACATAGACATAGACTCACCACTACACAGAGACCAAATGACTCACCACCACACAGAGACCCATAGACTNCACACCACACAGAGACCCATAGACTCACCACTACACAGAGACCCATAGACTCATCACCACCACACAGAGACCCATAGACTCACTACACAGACCCATAGACTCACTACACAGAGACCCATAGACTCACCACACAGAGACCCATAGACTCACCACAGACCCATAGACTCACCACACACAGAGACCCATAGACTCACAAGACCATAGACTCAACACACAGACATAGACTCACTACACACAGACCCATAGACGCACTACACAGAGACCCATAGACTCACCACTACACAGAGACCCATAGACTCACCACAGAGACCCATAGACTCACACAGAGACCCATAGACTCACCACTACACAGAGACCCATAGACTCACACCACTACACAGACCCATAGACTCACACAGAGACCCATAGACTCACCACCACACAGAGACCCATAGACTCACACAGAGACCCATAGACTCACCACACAGAGACCCATAGACTCACCATCACACAGAGACCCATAGACTCACCACATAGAGACCCATAGACTCACCNCTACACAGAGACCCATAGACTCACCACCACACAGAGACCCATAGACTCACCACCACACAGAGACCCATAGACTCACCACACAGAGACCCATAGACTCACCACACAGAGACCCATAGACTCACCACCACACAGAGACCCATAGACTCAGCACACAGAGACCCATAGACTCACCCATACACAGAGACCCATAGACTCACCATACACACAGAGACCCATAGACTCACCACCACACAGAGACCCATAGACTCACCACACAGAGACCCATAGACTCACACAGACCCATAGACTTCACCATCACACAGAGACCCATAGACTCACCACCACACAGAGACCATAGACTCACCTACACAGAGACCCATAGACTCACACCACACAGAGACCCATAGACTCACCATCACACAGAGACCATAGACTCGCCACCACATAGAGACCCATAGACTCACCACACAGAGACCCATAGACTCACCACCACACAGAGACCCATAGACTCACCACACAGAGACCCATAGACTCACCATCACATAGAGACCCATGGACTCACCACTACACAGAGACCCATAGACTCACCACCACACAGAGACCCATAGACTCACACAGAGACCCATAGACTCACACAGAGACCCATAGACTCATCACCACACAGAGACCCATAGACTCACCACCACACATAGACCCATAGACTCACACAGAGACCCATAGACTCACCACCACACAGAGACCCATAGACTCACCATACACAGAGACCCATAGACTCACCACCACACAGAGACCCATAGACTCACCACCACACAGAGACCCATAGACTCACCACCACACAGAGACCCAAAAACTCACCACCACTACACAGAGACCCATAGACTCACCACTACACAGAGACCCATAGACTCACATCACACAGAGACCCATGACTCACCACTACACAGAGACCCATAGACTCACCACCACCACACAGAGACCCATAGACTCACCATACACAGAGACCCATAGACGCACCACACACAGAGACCCATAGACTCACCACCACACAGAGACCATAGACTCACCACCACACAGAGACCCATAGACTCACCACCACCACACAGAGACCCATAGACTCATCCCACACAGAGACCCATGGACTCACCACCACCACACAGAGACCCATAGACTCACCACCACCACACAGAGACCCATAGACTCACCACCACCACACAGAGACCCATAGACTCATCACCACACAGAGACCCATGGACTCACCACTACACAGAGACCCATAGACTCACTACACAGAGACCCATAGACTCACCACCACACAGAGACCCATAGACTCACCACTACATAGAGACCCTTAGACTCACACACAGAGACCCATAGACTCACATAGAGACCCATAGACTCACCACTACACATAGACCCATAGGCTCACCACCACACAGAGACCCATAGACTCACACAAGACCATAGACTCACCACTACACAGAGACCCATAGGCTCACATAGAGACCCATAGACTCACACTACACAGAGACCCATAGGCTCACCACCACACAGAGACCCATAGACTCACCACCACACAGAGACCCATAGGCTCACATAGAGACCCATAGACTCACACAGAGACCCATAGACTCACACAGAGACCCATAGACTCACCACTACACAGAGACCCAGACTCACCACCACATAGAGACCCATAGACTCACCACTCAGAGACCCATAGGCTACACCACACAGAGACCCATAGACTCACCACCACACAGAGCCATAGACTCACCACCACTACACAGAGACCATAGACTCACCACCACTTACACGATCTCTATGAGTCTCTGTGTTTCATGAGCCCATGGTCTCTATGTGTCTCTATGTATCTCNATGTATCTCTCTCTATGTATCTATGTCTATGTGTATCTCTGTGTCTCTGTGTCTATCTCTGTCTCTCTATGTCTCTCTCTATGTCTCTGTGTCTCTATGTCTCTGTCTCTGTCTCTGTGTCTCTGTGTCTCTATGTCTCTGTGTCTCTGTGTGTCTCTATGAGAGTGTCTCTGTGTCTCTGTGTATCTCTATGTGTCTCTATGTATCTCTATGTGTCTCTATGTGTCTCCATGTGTCTCTATGTATCTCTATGTGTCTCTATGTGTCTCTTGTGTCTCTATGTATCTCTATGTGTCTCTATGTCTCTATGTATCTCTATGTGTCTCTATGTGTCTCTATGTGTCTCTATGTGTCTCTGTGTATCTCCATGAGTCTCTATGTGTCTCTATATATCTCTATGTCTCTATGTGTCTCTATGGGTCTCTCTGGATCCATAGCAACGCTGTGGGCGTGGCAACCGTTGCTAAGGGGGGGGCGTCATCACCAATCAGTGCACCCCTACCAAGATGGCTGCCGTGAAGTGACACCCCCTACCCAAGATGGCTGCCGGAAGTGACCCCCTTACCAAGATGGCTGCCGTGAAGTGGCACCCCCTTACCAAGATGGCCACTGTGAAGTGGCACCCCTTACCAAGATGGCTACCTTGAAGAAGCACCCCTGCCCAAGATAATCACTGGGAAGTAGCTCCCCTTACCAAGATGGCTGCCGTGAAGTGTCACCCCCTGCCCAAGATGGTGCCGTGAAGTGTCACCCCCTTACCAAGATGGCCACTGTGAAGTGGCACACCCTACTCAACATGGCCAACATAAAATGGCACCCCTACCAAGATGGTTGCCGTGAAGTCTCCCTATCCAACATGGCCACTGTAAACTATCCCTATCCAACAAGGCCACTGTAAACTATCCCTACCCAACATGGCCACTGTAAACTATCCCTACCCAACATGGCCGCTGTAAACTATCCCCACCCAACATGGCCGCTGTAAACTATCCCTACCCAACATGGCCAATGTAAACTATCCCTACCAACATGGCCGCTGTAAACTATCCCTACCCAACATGGCCGCTGTAAACTATCCCTACCCAACATGGCCGCTGCAAACTATCCCTACCCAACATGGCCACCGTGAAGTGGCCCCTACCCAAGATGGCCGCCACGAGGCCCCTACCCAAGATGGACGCCGTAAAGTGGCCCCTACCCAAGATGGCCACTTTGAGGTCGAAAATATAAATGATTGTTTATGGAAATCAGGGTAACGTCATTGGTGGAAATTTCACGATACTGTGGTGGTAACAATTCCATACATCACTTATCCACTCACTCACTCACCCACTCACTCACTCACACTCCCCACTCACTCACACTCACTTNCCCACTCACCCACTCACTCACACTCACCCACTCACTCACCCACTCACTCACTCCACCACTCACTCACTCACCCACTCACTCACTCACCAACTCACCCATCACTCACTCCTCACTCACTCACCCACTCACTCACCCACTCACTCACTCACTCACTTTCCCACTCACTCACCCACTCACTCNCACCCTGACTCACTCACTCACCCACTCACTCACTCACCCACTCACTCACTCACCCACTCACTCACTCACCACTCCCACCCCTCACTCACCTCACTCACCCACTCACTCACTCACTCACCCACCCACCCACCCACCCACTCACTCACCCCCATCTCACCCACTCATTCACCACTCACTCACCACTCACTCACTCACTCACCCACTCACCCCCCACCCACCCACCTACCCATCCACCCACCCACTCACTCACCCACCCATCTNACCCACTCTTCACCCACTCACCCCCACCCACCCACTAATTCACTCACGCACCACTAACTCACCCACTCACTCACCCACTCACTCACCCACTCACTCACTCAGCCACTCAATCACTCATTCACCACTCACTCATCACCACTCACCCACTCACTCACCATTCATCCACTCACTTAGTCACCCACCCACTCACCCACTCACTCAATCACTCACTCACCCACCTACTCACCACCACTCATTCAGTCAGCCACTCACTCACTCACCACTCACTCAGTCAGTTACCCACTCACTCACTCACCCACTACTCATTCAGTCAGCCACTCACCCAGCCACTCACCCACTCACTCGCTCAGTCAGCCACTCACCCACTCACTCACTCAGTCAGTCAGTCACTCACCCACAAGTCAGTCACTCAGTCAGTCACTCACTCACTCATTCATTCAGTCAGTCCTCAGTCAGTCACTCAATCAGTCACTCACTCACTCAGTCAGTCATCAGTCAGTCACTCATCAGTCACTCACTCACTCATTCATTCAGTCAGTCACTCAGTCAGTCACTAAGTCAGTCCTTCATTCACTCATTTAGTCAGTCACTCAGTCAGNCAATCATCACTCACTCACTCAGTCACTCAGTCAGTCACTCAGTCAGTCACTCACTCATTCAGTCAGTCACTCAGTCAGTCACTAAGTCAGTCCTTCATTCACTCATTTAGTCAGTCACTCAGTCAGTCATTCAGTCAGTCACTCACTCAGTCACTCACTCACTCACCCACTCACTCAGTTAGTCCTCAGTCAGGCACTCAGTCACCCCTTAACCAAACAATCACGGTGGTGAGTCTATGGGTCTCTGTGTGGTGAGTCTATGGGTCTCTGTGTGGTGGTGGAGTCTATGGGTCTCTGTGTGTGGTGGTGAGTCTATGGGTCTCTGTGTAGTGGTGAGTCTATGGGTCTCTTGTGGTGGTGAGTCTATGGGTCTCTGTGTGGTGGTGGGTCTATGGGTCTCTGTGTGAGTCTATGGGTCTCTGTGTGAGTCTATGGTCTCTGTGTGAGTCTATGGATCTCTATGTGAGTCTATGGGTCTCTATGTGAGTCTATGGGTCTCTGTTACACCACGGGGCATAATTTGATACATTTGACTTCACTCACGGGGCAGATATCTAAGTGGCAATTAATTGATAGCAATTACAAATTCAATCATTTATCGATCAATTATATTCACTTTCATCAATTATTTGCGATGGAGATATGCAATTATATTTGCCTACAGACTAGAAAAAGTGTTCTGTTCTGTACAAAGTCGCCTAATTTTGATTAATCTCACAGTGACCAGTATATTTATGAATTAAAATTTATTGAACATTTTCAATATTTTCAGATATTTTCAGATAGACAATCGATGGTTTTACCTCAGAAATGAAAATTTTAAGTCGCTAATTCACTCCGTTGTTGGGTAAATGTTGATGATTCCAGCTTTCAAAGCCATTGTTGTACGAAATAAATTAACTGTAATTTATGTATTTTTATTATTTTCAGTTAAACAATCGACGGGTTTTCCTCAGAAGTGTAAATTTTATCTCTCTAAATTGCCCGAATGTCGAGAAAATATTGATTATTTGAGCTTTCAAAACACGCTGTTGTCCAAAATAAATAAACAGCAATTTATTTATTATTTTCAGGAAGACAGATGCCGATGATTTCCCTCAGAAGTGTGAATTTTAAATCGTTAATTCTCCCGAATGTCGAGAAAATATTGACTATTAGAGCTTTCAAATGCCATTATGTTCAAAATAAATTAACTGTAATTTATATTTATTTTAATAGTTTCAGGTAGACAGTGTAAGGTTTTCCCTCAGAAATTTCATTTTTAAGTCGCTAATTCTCTCGATTGTGGAGAAAATGTTGATTGTTCCTCATTTCAAATGCCATTATCTTCAAAATGAATTAACTGCAATTTATATTTATTTTAATAGTTTCAGGTAAACAGTGTAAGGTTTTCCCTCAAAATTTAAATTTTTAAGTCGCTAATTCTCTCGATTGTGGAGAAAATGTTGATTATTCCTGATTTAAAATGCCATTGTTGTACAAAATAAATTAACCTCATTTTATATTTATTTTAATAGTTTCAGGTAGACAGTGTAAGGTTTTCCCTCAGAAATGTCATTTTTAAGTCGCTAATTTGCTCGATTGTGGAGAAAATGTTGATTATTCCTCATTTCAAATGCCATTGTTGTACAAAATAAATTAACAGTATTTTATATTTATTTATATTTATTTTTTATTATTCGCAGATAAACAGCCGAAGATTTTCCCTCAGAAATAACATTTTATCTCACTTAATCGCCCGATTCCAGACACAAAGCCTTCACAATGCCGCTGTCTTCAAAATAAATTAACTTTAATTGATATATTTTTTAGTATTTTTAGGAAGACAGATGCCGATCATATCCCTCAGATGTGTTCATTTTATGTCGTTAAGTGGCCAGAATGTTGGAAAAATTCTTAATTATTCAAGTTTTAAAAACGTCTCTGTTTTCCAAATTAATTAACTGTAAATTCTATTTTTTTTGACATTTTTCAGGTATAGACAGTCCAAGGTTTTATCTCAGAAATAAAAAAAAATTACGTTGCCTAGTCGCTCGGTTTGTCGAGAGAGTGTTGATTAGTGAAGCTTTAAAATGCTATTGTTGTACAAAATGAACAAACTGCATTTTGTATAGTGTAAATTTATACATTTTAGGAACCCTGATGCCGATTTTACCTCAAAAGTGTCAATTTCTCGTCACTAATTCGCTGGAATGTAGAGAAAAATATGATTATTTGAGCTTTAACAAAATGCCATTGTTTTCTAAACGAGTTAATTGTGATTCATATTTTTGTATTTTTCCAGGTAGCCAGATGCCGATTTTACCTCGGAAATTTATTTTTGTATCTCGAGAATTCGCTCGAATGTAGAGAAAATGTCGATTTTTCAAGCTTTAAAATGCCATTGTCTTGAATTTTTTTTACTGTAACGTATTTATTATTTATAGATTTAAGAAGGCAGATGCCGATTTGGCCTCAGAAGTGTCAATTTCTCTTCACTAATTTGCTCGAATTTAGAAAAAAAGTTGATTATTTCAGCTTCAACCAATGCCATTGTTTTCAAAATGAATTAATTGTAATTCATATTTTTGTATTTTTCCAGGTAGCCAGATGCCGATTTTACCTCGGAAATTTATTTTTGTATCTCGAGAATCCGCTCGGATGTAGAGAAAATGTAGATTTTTCGAGCTTTAAAATGCCATTGTCTTGAAAAAAATGTTACTGTAACGTATTTATTATTTATAGATTTAGGAAGGCAGTTGCCGATTTTTCCTCAGGAATTAGATTTTTGACGTCGCTTATCGAGAAAATGTTGATTATTTGAGCTTTCAAATGCCATTGTTGTTCAAATGTATTAACTATTAATTTTATATATTTTTTCTCAGGTAGACAGTCGAAGATTTTACTTCAAAAATGTCATCTTTATCTCTCTAAATCGCCCGACTGTAGAGAAAATATTGATTATTTGAGCCTCAACAATGCCTCGCTTTCAAAATAGATTTACTGTAACTGATATTTTTATTATTTTTTGGAAGACAGTTGCCGATTTTACCTCAGACATTTATTTTTTATCTCGACAATTCGCTAGAATGTTGAGAAAATGTTGATTGTTCGGGCTTTCAAATGCCATTGTCTTCAAAATAAATTTACTGTCATTTACATATTTGCATTATTTTCAGGTAGCCAGTCAATGGTTTTCTCTCAGAAATTACATTTTTATGTCGCTAATTTGCTAGATTGTCGAGAAAATGTTGATTATTCCAGCTTTCAAATGCCATTGTCTTCAAAATAAATTTACTGTCATTTACATATTTGTATCATTTTCAGGTAGCCAGTCGATGGTTTTCCCTCAGGAATTACATTTTTACGTTGCTAATTCGCTAGATTGTCGATAAAATGTTGATTATTCCAGCTTTCAATCGCCATTGTACAAAATAAATTTACTGTAATTTGTATATATTTTTTATTTTCACGCAGACAGTCGATGGTTTTCCCTCAAATTGTAATTGTGTATCTCTGTAAGTCGCTCTAATGTAGAGAAAATGTTATTGATAAGAGTTTATTATGAATATCATTGGTAATAAATCAATCTTGCTCGTGTGTATATGTTTGTCAAGAACTTAATTCTAGATTTGAAGCTTTCGTGACTGCAAGGATTCATACTCTTAGTTCTTTCGGTAAAGTCACCATGTAGGTAAAAAATGAAATTAAAATTAATAAAAATAAATAAATAAAAGTAAAATAAAAATATTAAAAATAAAAATAAAATAACTGCTTTTATTATTTTATTTTTATTAATTTTAATTTGTCAAGAACGTTCGAAACCCCGCAAACAGCGAGTTTATTGTACAATTCCATCGTTTTATTCTACGTGGGCTCCCTATTTCTTCAAACTTTAATTATTATGAATTTTATTATTCGAGTATCGATTACAAGGAGAGAGAAAGATGCAGATTTTCCCTCAGAAACACGATATTAGTCCCAGAAAAATCGCGTATTTTACTCATAATTTGGTTATTAGCAGCTAAGTAAGGGCGATATTTAGTATGTACAAGTCTATTTTTATATATTTTTAGGGAGACAGATGCAGACTTTCCCTCAGAAACGTGATATTAGACCAGCCAAATCGCGTATTTAACTCATAATTTGGTTATTAGCAGCTACGCAAGGATGTACATGTATTTATTATTTATATATAAGTCGTATATTTGTGAATTTTTAGGGAGACAGATGCAGACTTTCCCTCAGAAACGCGATATTAGACCAGCCAAATCGCGTATTTAACTCACAATTTGGTTATTAGCAGCTACGTAAGGACGTACATGTATTTATCATTTATATATAAGTCCTATATTTGTGTATTTTTAGGGAGACAGATGCAGATTTTCCCTCAGAAACGTGAGATGTGTCGAGCCAAGTAGCGTATTTGTTTGAGTATTTGATTCTTTTCAGCTCCTTAGGATTTGCCTTATTTTAAAACTGGTATTTATTTAGTATATACAAGTCTATTTTTATATATTTTTAGGTAAACAGATGCAGACTTTCCCTCAGAAACCCGATATTAGTCCCAGACAAATCCGTATTTGACTCATAATTTAATTATTTACAGTTTCTTAAGGACGTAAATTTAAAACATAAATTATTTCTAAATTATATATTTCAGATGGACAATTGCAGATTTTCCCTCAGTAAACGCGATCATAGTCGGGTAATCACATTTAATAGAGGTGGCATAATTTCGATTTAAAGCTTCATTCGTGACTGCAGGGATTCATCTTCTTGGTTCTTTCGGTAAAGTCGTCACGTAGAATGGAAACAATAAAATAATAAAATTAAACATAATAAAATAATATTATAATATAATAATATAATAAAATAATATAATAATAGAATACAAAATAATTATATAATTAAATATTATTGTAACATTTTGTTATTCTATTATTTTATTATATTATTGTATTATAATGTTTAATTTTTTATTTTATTATTCCATTCTACGTGACTTTACATATATATAAGATATAGGATCAATGCTAATTATGTTATTCTATTATTTTATTATATTATATTACTTTCTTATTATGTTTTATTTTTTTATTTTATTATTTCCATTCTACGTGACTTTACCGAAAGAACCAAGAATAAGAGGTGGCATATTTAAAGTAGTATTTATATTTCATACATCGACGTAATATTAATTATGTAATATACATTTTCTTAGGTTTTTTCGGTAAAGTCATGTAGGTAAAACATCAAAATTAATAAAATAAATAAAAATCACGACGTTTATTTTTTATTAATTTTGATGTTTTACCTACGTGACTTTACCGAAAAAAACCTAAGAATATGAATCCTTGCAGTCACGAAAGCTTCAAATCTAGAATGTAATATACATTTCAGATCGAGAGATCGATAGTAATTTATAAAAGTGTGTAATGTGATTATTGTATAAGTGCACAGAGAGACAGAGAATAGGGATAGACGGGATACATTCACACATTTTCACTGATCATTATCTAACATAGCATTGATCTTATATCTTATATATATATAAAATAATCTTGTGATAGAGATACACTTTCATAGGAAACAACATTAATCGATTAATCGTTATCATTATTGTGTAGATTGACTCCGGTTTTCCCTCAGAAATGTTGAATATACAGCGTTTAATCGCTTAATTCTCAGTATAAATTGCAAATATTTAACCTGGATTTAGCCGATACATTACATTAAAGGCAGCAGTACTCGATAATCTTATCTTTATTGGGTAAATAGCCTCGGGGTTTCGCCTCAGAAATGTATAATGTACAAGGGTTAGTCGTTCAAATTGAATATTCTTAGGTTTTTTTCGGTAAAGTCACGTAGGTAAAACATTTAAAATTAATAAAAGTGACTTTACCGAAAAAACCTAAGAATATGAATCCTTGCAGTCAAAGCTTCAAACTAGTTTAAATTCAATCTAATTTGTAAATTTAACCTGGCTTAAGCTCTTCATCTAGAATAGAAAATTACACACATTATTTTATCTTTATTGAGTAGATAGACGCCGGTTTCGCCTCAGAAATGTATCATTTAAGATGGTTGTTTGTTTAAATTTAAGTCTAATTTGTAAATATTTAACCTGGCATAAGCTAGTCATATTAGAATACAAGATTACACACATTATTTTATCTTTATTGAGTAGATAGACACCGGTTTCGCCTCAGAAATGTATAATTTACGATGGTTAGTTGTTTAAATTAAGTCTAATTTGTAAATATTTAACCTGGCATAAGCTCGTCATATTAGAATACAAAATTACACACATTATTTTATCTTATTGAGTGGATAGACACCGGTTTCGCCTCAGAAATGTATCATTTACGGTGGTTAGTCGTTTAAATTTGTCTAATTTGTAAATATTTAACCTGGCTTAAGCTCGTCATACTAGAATAGAAAATTACACACATTATTTTATCTCCATTAGATATATAGACTCCGATTTCGCCTCAGAAATGTATCATTTACGATGGTTAGTTGTTTAAATTTAAGTCTAAATTGTCAATATTTAACCTGGCATAAGCTCGTCATATTAGAATAGAAGATTACACACATTATTTTATCTTTATTGAGTAGATAGACACCGGTTTCGCCTCAGAAATGTATAATTTACGATGGTTAGTCGTTTAAATTTAAGTCTACATTGTAAATATTTACCTTGGATTAGCGAATCATCACATTTCAACGCTACATTACTGGAATAATATTATCTCCATTAGATAGATAGACTCGGGTTTTGCTCAAAAATGTATAATTCATGATCGTTAATCCTCTCTTTGTAAGTATAAATTGTAAATGTTTACCCTGAAATAAGCCGGTCCATACTACAAACAGAAGATGACCAGAATTATTTTAGCTTAATAGGGTAGAGAGACTCGGGTTTTCCCTCAGAAATGTTAAATTCGTGATCGATAATAGTTTAATTCCAAGTCTAAATTGTAAATATTTAACCTGGGATCTTTGTTCATTGCGTTAAGAGAGCAGATTACTCAGTTTTGTTCAGCTTTATAGGGAAAATAGCGTCTGGCTTAGCCTCTGAAATGTATAATGTGAGATGGTCAATCGCTTAATCTTCACTCTAAATTGTAAATGTTTACGTTATAACAGGCAGTCGTTACGTTATAAAGAAGCTTACTTAACAAAATGTTATCTTTATTGGGTAGATAGACTTCGATTTTACTTCAGAAATGTGTGTACACTGTGTGTGTCTGTGTGTGTGTGCACTGTGTGTGTACACTGTGTGTGTGTGTGTACACGTGTGTGTGTGACTGTGTGTGTACTGNGTGGTGNGTGTGTGTGTNGTGTGTGTGTGTGTGTGCCTGTGTGTCGCCTGTGTGTGTGTGTNGTGTGTGTGTGTGTGTGTNTGTGTGTGTGACTGTGTCAGGTCGTGTGTACNGTGTGTTGTGTTGTGTGTGTGTGTGTGCGTGTCTGTGTGTGTGTTGTGTCGTGTGTGCTGTGTGTGTGTCACTGTGTGTGTGTGTCNGTGTGTGTACTAGTGTGTGTGTGCTGTGTGTGTACACTGTGTGTGTGTACATATGTGTGTGTGTACACTGTGTGTGTACACTGTGTGTGTGTGTACGTGTGTGTGTTACNGTGTGCACTGTGTGTGTGTACTCTGTGTGTGTATGTGTGTNTACACTGTGTGTACACTGTGTGTGTGTGTGTGTGACCGTGTGTGGTACACTGTGTGTGACTTGTGTTGCAGTGTGTGTGTACTGTGTGTGTGCACGTGTGTGCACTGTGTGTGTGTACACTGTGTGTGTCTGTACACGTGTGCACTGTGTGTGTGTGTATGTGTGGTGCACGTGTGTGTACACGTGTGTGTGCACACTGTGTGTGTGTAACACTGTGTACTATGTGTGTGTGTCACTGTNTGTGTGTGACTGTGTGTCACTGTGTGTGNGTGGTGTGTGTNCGTGTGTACACACGCTGTCGTACGTGTGTGTCACNGTGTGTCGCACTGTGTGTACACACTGTGTGTACACACTGTGTGTCACTGTGTGTGTGACTGTGTGTGTACTGTGTGTGTGTGTGCACTGTGTGTGTGTGTGTGTGTGTGTGTGTGTCACTGTGTGTGTGTGTGTCTGTGTGTNCACTGTGTGTGTTGTACACTGTGTGTGTCACTGTGTGGTNCACTGTGTGTGTGTCACTGTGTGTGTGTCACACAGTGTACACTGTGTGCACTGTGTGTACACTGTGTGTGTGTGCTGTGTGTGTACTGTGTGTGTGTACACTGTGTGTGTGACTGTGTGTACACTGTGTGTGACNGTGTGTGTACACGGTGTGTGTACACTGTGTGTTACACTGTGTGTACGGCACTGTGTGTGTGTGTACACTGTGTGTACCCGTGTGTCACTGTGTGTGTCACTGTGTGTGTGATGGTGTGTGCCTGGTGTGTACACTGTGTGTGTCACACTGTGTGTGAAATGTGTACACACGTGTGTGTGTACACGTGTGTGACACTGTGNACTGTGTGTGGATTGTGTGTGTGTGTGCTTGTGTNCCTGTGTGTGTGTGTACCNGTGTGTGTGTACACTGTGTGTGCTGTGTCTGGTACACTGTGTGTGTGTGGACNGTGTGTGTGTGACACTGTGTGNGTTGCACTGTGTGTGTGTGTGATGTTGTGTGTGTGTGTGGTGTGTGTGTGTACACTGTGTGTGTGTGTGTGTTCACGTGTGTGTGTGTGTGTGTGTGNAACTGTGTGTGTGTACACNGTGTGTGTGGACACTGTGTGTGTNCACTGTGTGTGTCTGTGTGTGTCAACACTGTGNTCTGTGTTGTGTGTGTGTTACACGTGTGTGTATNCACNGTGTGTGTTACNGTGTGTGTGTGTACAGTACCGTGTGTGACNGTGTGTGTGCTGTGTGTGAACTGTGTGCATGTGTGTGTGTGTGTGTATCCTGTGTGTGACTGTGTGTGTACCTGTGTGTGACTGTGTGTGTGTGTACACGTGTGTGTGTGTTACACTTGTGTGTGTGTGTGAGCACTGTGTGTTACACTGTGTGTGTGTGTGTGTTACACTGTGTGTGTGTCNCTGTGTGTGTTGTGTAACTGTGTGTGTTCTGTGTGTGTGTACNCNGTGTGACTGTGTGTTATGTGTGTGTGTGCTTTCTGACTGTGTGTGTGTNCCNGTGTGTGTGTGTCACNGTGTGTGTGTCCCTGTGTGTGTGTNTTCACTGTGTGTGGTGTACACTGTGTGTGTCTTGTGTGTGTGTACACACTGTGTGTGTGTACACATTATGTGTATGTGTGTACACTGTGTGTGTGTACACTGTGTGTGTGTACACACTGTGTGTGTGTGTACACTGTGTGTGTGTACACTGTGTGTGTGTACACTGTGTGTGCTGTGTGTGTGTTACACACTGTGTGTGTNTCCTGTGTGTGTGTACACTGTGCACTGTGTGTGTGTGTACACTGTGTGTGTGTGCCTGTGTGTGTACACGTGTGTGNGTGNNTTGTGTGTNNACACCNGTGTGTGTGNGTGTACAGTGTGTGTGTGTACAACNGTGTGACACCTGTGTGTGTGTGTGTATCTGTGTGTGTGTGTGTGTGTGTGCNCTGTGTGTGTGTGTGTGTNNGTGTGTGTGTNTGTGTGTGTGTGTGCCGTGTGTGTGTGTACACTGTGTGTGTCACTGTGTATGTGTGTACACTGTGTGTGTGTGTACACNGTGTGTGTGTGTACACTGTGTGTGTGTTGTGTGTGTGTACACTGTGTGTACACTGTGTGTGTGTACACTGTGTGTGTGTACACACTGTGTGTGTGTGTACACTGTGTATGTGTGACACNGTGTGTGTGTGTACACGTGTGTGTGTGAGTGGGACTACACNGTGTGTGTGTGTACACTGTGTGTGTGTGTACCTGTGTGTGTGTACACTGTGTGTGTGTGTACACTGTGTATGTGTGTACACTGTGTGTGTGTACACTGTGTGTGTGTGTACACTGTGTGTGTGTACACTGTGTGTGTGTGTACACTGTGTGTGTCACTGTGTATGTGTGTACACTGTGTGTGTACACTGTGTGTGTGTACACACTGTGTGTGTGTGTACACATTATGTGTATGTGTGTACACTGTGGGGGCACAGGCATCTCAGTCAGTCGACCAATGGCTCCTTTTCATCAATTTATTATTTTACACAAATTTTTGTAATTTTATTTATTTGCTTTTTTATTCTTTTTTATTTCTACGTACGTGACTTTCCCGAAAGAACCAAATAGTATGGATTCCTGCAGTCACGAAAGCTTCAAATAAAGATTTATAATATATANTTATAGATGTATATATATAAACCATCGATCTAATCGCTTCGAATGTTGAGTGTTCATGTAAAGAGACACGGAATTTCCCTCACAAATATTAGTCTCGTCTTGATAGCCGCTTTAGTTATCAAATGGCAATAGATTTTAAATATTTGGTTATCAATATATACCAAAATAAACTATCGATCTAATCGCTCTGATATTTGCGTGTTCATGTGCAGAGACACGGACTTTCCCTCAGAAATATTAGTCTCGTCTTGATAGCCGCTTTAGTTATCAAATGGCAATAGATTTTAAATATTTGGTTATCAATATATACCAAAATAAACTATCGATCTAATCGCTCTGATATTTGCGTGTTCATGTGAAGAGACACGGACTTTACCTCACAAATATTAGTCCGTCTTGATAGCCGCTTTAGTTATCAAATGGCAATAGATTTTATTTCGATTTAAAGCTTTCGTGACTGCAGGGATTCATCTTCTTGGTTCTTTCGGTAAAGTCACGTAGAAGGGAAGTAATAAAATAATAAAAATGAACATAATAAAATACAATTCTCACGACGTTTCGGCCACAACGCAAGCAGCCGTCCTCAGGTGAAGAACAGGTCTGTGGCCGAAACGTCGTGAGAATTATTTTATTATGTTTTATTTTTATTATTTTATTACTTCCCTTCTACGTGATGACTTTACCGAAAGAACAAGAAAATAGATTTTATATACTCTGTATATAGTTATACATTTATATCAAATTAAACTATCAATCTAATTGCTCTGATATTTGCGTGTTCATGTGCAGAATTTGCCGATTTTCCCTCAGTAATTTGAGCCTTGCGTTGACGGGGTCGTTTCGCTATCGATAATATAGTTTTATATTCATATAAATGTTCATATATATCGATACACTATCATTAAATATTGGTCTAATCGCTCCGAACATTAAGTGTTCACGTAACGACTTTCCTGGATGCTTTAATGTTCAAATGATAATACAATTATGTAAATACATTTAATACATATCAATATATCGATATATATCGATGTATTTTAAAAAATAAACTATCGATCTGATCGCTACGATTTATCAATTTATTAAAACAACTATCGATCTGATCGCTACGATTTTATCAATATAAAAATTATCGATCTGATCGCTACGATTTTATCAATAAAAATGTATCGATCTGATCGCTACGATTTTTGCGTGTCCATGTGCAGGGAAGCGCACTTTCTCTCAGAAATGTAAGTCTCACATTCCAGCTACTTTAATTATAAAGTCAAAATATATAAACTATGTATATATATCTTCAAGATAACAATCTAATCGCTGCTATGTGTGATCAATTCACGCAACGAGGCACGGACTTTCCCTCAGAATGCGAGTCTCGTGTTCCTTGCTAGTTTCGCTATCAAATAACAATAGATTTGTATAAATACGTGTGTGTGTGTGTGTCAATACATCATCGTAAAACATGTTTCCAATCGCTCCGAATTTGGGGTGTTCATATAAACAGACGCCGACTTTCCCTCAAAAATATAATTATCGTGTTTCTAGCTGGTTCCGTTACAAAGTAACACTACATTTATATATATAAACTATGTATATATCTACAAGATAGCAATCTAATCGCTGCTATGTGTGATCATTCACGCAACGAGGCACGGACTTTCCCTCAGAAATGCGAGTATCGTGTTCCTTGCTAGTTTCGCTATCAAATAACAATAGATTTGTATAAAATACGTGTGTGTGTGTTAATAGCTCATCGTAAAATATGTTTCTAATCGCTCCAAATTTGGGGTGTTCATATAAACAGACGCCGACTTTGCCTCAGAAATATAATTCCCGTGTTTCTAGCTGGTTCCGTTACAAAGTAACACTATATTTATATATTTATATTGTATATATACCGGATCTCTCAAGATGGCAATCTAATCGCCGCCGTGTGATAATTCACGCAAACAGACGCCGACTTTCCCTCATTAGTATGAGCCTCGTGTTGATGGGAGCGTTGTTATCATATAACAATAGATTCATATATATAAAATACGTGTGTGTGTGTTAATATATCATCAATAAAATATCTTTCTAATCGCTCCGAATTTTGGGTGTTCATTTTCAGAGATGCCGACTTTCCCTCAGAAATGCGAGTTTCTTGTTCCTTGTTAGTTTCGCTATCAAATAACAATAGATTTGTATAAAATATGTGTGTGTGTGTTAATACATCATCGTAAAATATGTGTCTAATCGCTCCGAATTTGGGTGTTCATATAAACAGACGTCGACTTTCCCTCAAAAATATAATTATCGTGTTTCTAGCTGGTTCCGTTACAAAGTAACAATATATTTAAATATATAAACTATGTATATATCTACAAGATAGCGATATAATCGCTGCTATGTGTGACCATTCACGCAACGAGGCACGGACTTTCCCTCAGAAATGCGAGTATCGTGTTCCTTGCTAGTTTCGCTATCAAATAACAATAGATTTGTATAAAATACGTGTGTGTGTGTGTTAATACATCATCGTAAAATATGTTTCTAATCGCTCCGAATTTGGGGTGTTCATATAAACAGACGCCGACTTTGCCTCAGAAATATAATTCCGTGTTCCTAGCTGGCTCCGTTACAAAGTAACACTATATTTATATATTTATTGTATATACCGGATCTCTCAAGATGGCAATCTAATCGCCGCCGTGTGATAATTCACGCAAAGAGACGCCGACTTTCCCTCATTAGTATGAGCCTCGTGTTGATGGGAGCGTTGTTATCATATACCAATAGATTCATATATATAAAATACGTGTGTGTGTTAATATATCATCAATNAAATATCTTTCTAATCACTCCGAATTTTGGGTGTTCGTGTACAGAGATGCCGACTTTCCCTCAGAAATGCGAGTCTCTTGTTCCTTGCTAGTTTCGCTATCAAATAACAATAGATTTGTATACATACGTGTGTGTGCGTGTGTTAATACATCATCGTAAAATATGTTTCTAATCGCTCCGAATTTTGGCTGTTCATATAAACAGACGTCGACTTTGCCTCAGAAATATAATTATCGTGTTTCTAGCTGGTTCCGTTACAAAGTAACAATATATTTATATATTTACTGTATCGTGTATATATCTACGCGAAGCAAGATTGATCGCTGCCGTGTTCGAATCACGTAAAGAGACTTTCCCTCAGTAGCGTGAGCCTCGTGTTGATGGGAGCGTTGGTTATCATATAACAATAGATTCATGTATATAAAATACGTGTGTGTGTGTTAATATAGTGGGGAGCGGTGGTGTAGTGGTTAGCGCTACACTGCGCTATGAACCTGGCGACCCGGGTTCGATTCCCGCTCACGGCTAACACCAGTGACGATTATTTGAACCGGTCCTGGGCCTCCCCTAGGTCGACTCAGCCTTAAATGAGTACCTGGTGCGGTGTGTAAACATTGCCACTGGGGAGACAAAGGCGGTCGGGCGTGGTGCTGGCCACCCACCCCCTCGTGTGCCGTGCCGGCCTTCATAGGTGCTCGCTAACAGCACTTGCCCCAACAGTCTGTTAAGGCTATACGGGGGTTCTTTGTTAATATCTCATCAATAAATATGTCTCTAATCGCTCGAAATTTGGGTGTTCATATAAACAGACGTCGACTTTGCCTCATAAATATAATTCCCGTGTTTCTAGCTGGTTCCGTTACAAAGTAACACTATATTTATATATTTATATTGTATATATACCGTATCTCTCAAAATGGCAATCTAATCGCCGCCGTGTGATAATTCACGCAAAGAGACGCCAACTTTCCCTCAGTAGCCTCGTGTTGATGGACAGTTTCGTTATCAAATAACAATCGGTTTTATTAAATGTATATGTTCATATATATAATCGTAAAATGTGTTTCTAATCGCTCCGAATTTGAGGTGTTGATGTTCAGAGACTAAGGATTTCCCTCAGTAGTGTGAGCCTCGTGTTGATGGATAGTTTCGTTATCAAATAACAATCGGTTTCGATTTAAAGCTTTCGTGACTGCAGGGATTCATCTTCTTGGTTCTTTCGGTAAAGTCGTCACGTAGAAGGGAAGTAATAAAATAATATTATTTTTATTTTTATTATTTTATTACTTCCCTACTACGTGACTTTACCGAAAGAACAAGAAGAAAAATAACAATCGGTTTTATTATATTTGTGTTCATATATATAATCGTAAAATGTGTTTCTAATCGCTCCGAATTTGAGGTGTTGATGTTCAGACACGAGGATTTTCCTCAGTTGTGGGAGGGTTGATTAATATGTAACAATATAATATATGGGTCTAATCGCTAGGAAATTGGAGTGTTCATGTACAGATGTGTGTGTGTGTGTTAATATATCAACATAAAATATGGGCCTAATCGCTCCGATGTTTCAGTATTTGCGTGAAGAGATGACGCCTTTTCCTCAGAAATGCGACATTTAGTTTCGATGGCAGGTTTGGTTATCAAATATCAACATTTGATATAAATGTTACTATTTATATCATCATACATTATGAGTCTAATCGCTCCGATGTTTCAGTATTTGCGTGAAGAGATGCCGTCTTTTCCTCAGAAATGCGACATTTAGTTTCGATGGCAGGTTTGGTTATCAAATATCAACATTTGATAATCGTGTTACTATATATCATCATAAAATATGGTCTAATCGCTCCGATGTTTCAGTATTTGCGTACAGAAATGATGCCTTTTCCTCAAAATGTGACATTTAGTTTTGATGGCAGGTTTGGTCATCGAATAACAACATTTGATATAAATGTTACTATTTATATCACCATACATTGTGGGTCTAATCGCTCCGATGTTTCAGTATTTGCGTACAGAGATGACGACTTTCCCTCAGAAATGCAATTATCTTGTTCGTGGCTAGTTTAGTTATCAAATAACAATATTTATATACAAGTAAATCTATACACAAGTCATTATACAATATGGGTGGAATTGCTCCGATGTTTGCACATTCATGCGCAGAAACGAGGACTTTCCCTCAGAAATGCGATTCCAATGTTCGTGACGAGTTTCGTTATCAATTAACAATATATTCACAAAAAATTAACCCGTAAAAACAAAGTTTTTCACTCTAAATCCTTTATATGCGTGGCGGCTAGAGTGCTCTCGTCCTCTGGCTTGAGATGGCTGCCACCTATGGGTCAGATGATTGCCTGCCACCATTAAGCAATTGGTAATTAAATATATTTAAAACAATCCTAAAAAGTGTAAAGTTATGGAAAAAAATTTCACGAAAATAATTGTCACGCACAACGAGTCTGTGTGCAAAATGTCAGCTCGATTGGATCACGGGAAGTGGGTTAAAAAACGACCGAAAGATTTGCACGGTCGTAAGCAAGCAAGCAAGTGAACTTAATATAAAGGATTTAAAAATACTCATATATATAGATACGGTATCATCATTATCATCAATCAATATGGGTGGAATCGATCCGATTTTTGTGCGTCCGTGTGCAGAGACGGAGACTTTCCCTCAGAAATATAAGTCTCGTGTTGAATGTTGGCTTGGTTATCGTATAACAATCGATTTATATATATATGAGCGTGTGTGTGTTAATATATAGTAATAAAATATGGGTCTAATCGCTCCGATGTTTGAGTATTCACATAAAGAGACGCGGATTTTCCCTCAGAAATACGATTATCGTGTTCGTGGATAGTTTTGTTATCAAGTAACAATTTATTTTTATTTTATTTATTGTTTTATATTTATATTATTTTATAATTTCCCTTCAACGTGACTTTACCGAAAGAACCAATAATATAATAACAATATATTTATATAAATGTTCACATATATATACGGTATCATCATCATCGTCATACAATGTGAGTGGAATCGCTCTGAATGTTGTGCGTTCATGTAGAGAGGCGATGACTTTCCCTCAGAAAAGCGATGTCCGTGTTTCAGGCTGGTTTGGTTATCGAAGAACGATATATTTATATTTAAATGTTCATATGTACACGGTATCATCATCATACAATATGCATGGAATCACTCGAATTTTTGTGCGTTCATGTAGAGAGGCGAGGACTTTCCCTCAGAAAAGCGACTCTCCTATTGATGGGAAGGTTGGTTGTCATGTAACAATCGATTTATATATGTGTGTGTGTTAATATATCATCATAAAATATGGGTCTAATCGCTCTGAATGTTGAGCGGTCAGATACAGAGATGAGGACTTTCCCTCAGAAATACGATTACCGTGTTTGTGGCTAGTATTGTTATCAAGTAACAATATATTAATATAAATGTTCACACATATATACGGTATCATTATACAATAATGGTGGAATCGCTTGGATTTTTGTGCGTTCATGTTTATCAATATATATCAAAATCAAGATGGTGTCTAATCGATCCCATTTTTGGGTGATCATGTTCAGAGAAGTCGACTTTCCCTCAGAAATAGAAACCCCGCGTTGATAGCCGCTTTTATTATCGAGTAATGAGATATATTCATGATGCTTATCAATATATTTCAAAATAAAGATGGTGTCTAATCGATCCTATTTTGGGTGTTCGTGTTCAGAGGAGTCGATTTTCCCTCAGAAATAAAAACCCGTGTCGATAGCTGCCTTAATTATCGAGTAATCAGATATATTCACGATGCTTATCAATATATTTCAAAATAAAGATGGTGTCTAATCGATCCCATTTTTGGGTGTTTATGTTTAGAGAGGCCGACTTTCCCTCAAAAATAGAAACCTCGCATCGATAGCTGCTTCAACTATCGAGTAATCAGATATATTCCCGGTGCTTATCAATATATATCAAAATAAAGATGGTGTCTAATCGATCCCATTTTTGGTAATGCAAGCGTCCGTCATCAGGTGACTTTAACGAAATAAGAGTTTGATGTAAAGCTTTTAACGAAGAAATAAAATGATCGAATTCAAAACGTAACACAGCTCAAAGACTTTCTGATTTAAAGCGTCATTCGTGACTGCAGCGATTCTAATGCTTTGTTCTTTTGGTAAAGTGACGTAGAAGGGACATAATAAAACATAATAAAAATAATACAATAAAATTCTCACGATGTTTGATTGCAACACACGCAGTCATCATCAGGTGTGAAATCCAAAGCAAGAAAATTTGAAAAAAGTGTCGTTTTTTTCTTCTTACAATTTTCTTGCGCGTGTTGCAACTGAAACGTCGTGAGAATGTAATTGTTTTTTTTATTAGTTTATTATTTCCCTTCTAAATGACTTTAACGAAAGAACCAAGAAGATGAATCCCTGCAGTCACGAAAGAAGCTTTAAATCGAAATCGAAATAGATTTATATATATGTCAATAAATATCAAAATTAACTATGGTTCTCATCGCGCTGAATGTTGAGTATTCACGTGAAGAGACACGGATTTTCCCTCGAAAATATGAGTCTTGAGTTGATAGACGCTTTAGTTATCAATTAACAATAGATTTATATATATGTAGTTATCAATAAATATAAAAATTAACTATGGATCTAATCGCGCCGAATTTTTTGTATTCACGTGAAGAGACACGGATTTTCCCTCGAAAATATCGCTCTGGTGTTGATAGACGCTTTAGTTATCGAACGACAATAGATTGATATGGTTATCAATATATAAAAATAAAACTGTCGATCTGATCGCTCAGATTTTGGCGTTTTCGTGTGCAGAGACATCGAATTTCCCTCGAAAATATGAGTCTTGTATTGATAGCCGCTTTCGTAATAAAATCATGATAGATTTATATTTCTAGTTATCAATATATATCGAAATAAAACAGTCGATCTGATCGCTCCTATTTTTGCGTGTTCGTGTGCAGAAACGCCGACTTTCCCTCGAAAATATGAGTCTTGTGTTTATAGCTACTTTAGTAATAAAATGACGATATATTTATATGGTTATCAATATCTTAAAAATAAAACTGTCGATCTGATCGCTCCGATTTTTGCGCTTTCTTGTGCAGAGACATCGACTTTCCCTCGAAAATATCATTCTTGTGTTGATAGCTACTTTAATTATCAAATGACAATAAATGTATATTTCTAGTTATCAAAATATATCGAAATAAAACTGTCGATCTGATCGCTCAGATTTTGGCGTTTTCGTGAGCAGAGACATCGACTTTCCCTCGGCAATATTACTTTCGCGTCGCTAGTCGCTTTCATTACAAAGTAACAATCGATTAATTTATTTATTTATTGCCCATTGTTATTCTGAGATTAGCGCTAGGGTTTCGGAGCGCGGCACAGACAAAGCTACCCGGGTAGCACCCAGCAGCGGTGTAGGGGCAAGTGCAGTTACACACAGACACAGATACGCCAGTGTGCCTCAATCACCCACTCACTCACTCACCGACTGACTCACCCACTCACTCAGCCACTCACTCACTCACCCACTCACTCACTCACCCACTCACCCACCCAATTACTCATTGACTCACTCAGCCACTCACTCATTCACCACTAACTCATCCAGACACCCACTCACTCATTCACCCACTAACTCACCCACTGACTCACTCACTCACTCACTCACCCACTCACTCACTGACTCACCACTCACCCACTCACTCACTTCATTCACCCACTCACTCACCACTCACTCACCCACCACTCACTCACTCACCCACTCACTCATTCACCCACTCACTCACCACTCACTCACTCACCCACTCACTCACCCACTCACTCACTCACACACACACGGTGCGCTAACCGCTGCACCACCTCTCCCCATTCAAACACACACAGTGCGCTAATCACTGCACCACCACTCCCCACACACACACACAGTGCGCTAACCACTGCACCACNACCCACACACACAGTGTGCTAACCACTGCACCACCACTCCCCACACACACAGTGCGCTAATCACTGCACCACCACTCCCCACACACACACAGTGCGCTAGCCACTGCACCACCACTCCCCACACACAGTGCGCTAACCACTGCACCACCACTCCCCACACTCACACACACAGTGCGCTAACCACTGCACCACCACTCCCACAGTCACACACACTGCGCTAACCACTGCACCACCACTCCCCACTCTCACAGTGCGCTAACCACTGCACCACCACTCACACACACACAGTGCGCTAACCACTGCACCACCACTCCCACACTNACACACACACAGTGCGCTAGCCACTGCACCACCACTCCCCACTCACACACACAGTGCGCTAACCACTGCACCACCACTCCCACACACACACACAGTGCGCTAACCACTGCACCACCCCCCCACACACACAGTGCGCTAACCACTGCACCACCACTCCCCCCACACACACAGTGCGCTAACCACTGCACCACCACTCACACACACAGTGTGCTAACCACTGCACCACCACTCTCACACACACAGTGCGCTAACCACTGCACCACCACTCACACCCACTCACACACACACACAGTGCGCTAACCACTGCACCACCACTCACACACACACTGCGCTCACCACTGCACCACCACTCCACACACACACACAGTGCGCTCACCACTGCACCACCACTCCCCACTCACACACACAGTGTGCTAACCACTGCACCACCACTCCCACACACAGTGCGCTAACCACTGCACCACCACTCACACACACACAGTGCGCTAACCACTGCACCACCACTCACACACACACACACAGCGCTAACCACTGCACCACCACTCCCCACACACACAGTGCGCTAACCACTGCACCACCACTCCCCACTCACACACACAGTGCGCTAACCACTGCACCACCGCTCCCATTATAATTTGACTCACATAATATCTAAATAAATACAACTTTTTTTATAATTTGATTAACAATATTCATCTAACATATAAATACATTAATATTATATTTTATCAATATGTAAATAGTAAACATTTAATATGTAGACTAATATATTATAATTATAACATATAATAAAATATTCATTGTTTATAATTATATATAATGATCAATTTTAAAGCTATCGATACATAAATTACTTTACTTGATAGAGAATCATCGATTTTACCTCATAAATACGATTATTATTGCCAATACTATCAAGTTCATGAATATATTCAGTTGACAAAGTTACAAAAATTAAGAATTTAAATGTATTAACTTATTTATATAATTTGAATAATCCCATCATATTATTGATATTATATATCCATCATATTTATTGATTTACCGAATCTGATTTAATATATATTGATAGATGTACAGCGATATTTTTGTCACATTAGAATTCGAAACATTATTTTTTATATTTAATTACATTTTTAATGCTATCGAAACGTAAGTTGGTTTATCTGGAAGAAAAACATCGATTTTACCTCAGAAATGTGATTATTGTAGTTGCCGTTATTATTTTTACTATTTTATTACTTCCCTTCTACGTGACTTTACTTAAGATCATTTATTTTTTTATTCTTAATTAATATCAATAATCCCGCCAAAATATTGACATTATTTATACATAATATTTACCGATTAATCGAATCTTATTTAATACACATTGATAGATATACTGCGGTATTTTTCTCACGTTATAATTGACACATATGTTGTGTACAATATATATAATTTTAATTTTAAACGCTATCGAAACGTAATTGGTTTATCTTGAAGAAAAACATCGATTTTACCTCAGAAATTTGATTATTGTAGTTGCCGTTATTAGTTTAACTATTTTATATCTCTTAGATGGGTAATGAAAGTTACTAAAGATCATTTCTTTTCCTATTCTTAATTACAACAGCAATAATATCAATAATCCCGCCAAAATATGGCATTATTTATACATCATATTTACCGATTAATGAATCTTATTTAATATACATTGATAGATATAACGCGGTATTTTTCTCACGTTATAATTGGACACATGTTTTGTACAATATATATAATTATTATTTTAGACGCTATCGAAACGTAAATTGGTTTATCTGAAAGGAAAACATCGATTTCACCTCAGAAATGTGATTATTTTTCAGCTATAGTATTTTTATAATATTTTTTGTCGTATTTGGTTTTACACACAAATTCACAAAAAAATAATTACATTATTTTCTCAAACCTAATAATCCAATAAAAACCTCGCTTCAACATTGACACGATATATAGATGATATTCACCGATAAACATAACCTGATTTAACATACACACACACACCGTTATTTTTAAATCATCATAACCAGACAGGATGTTCTTATAATATTTATAATTTAACTACGCTTTCCAAACGCAAGCTGCTTTAAACTGGTTAGAGACACATTCGATTTTACCCTCGGCTATTACAATTTAATATTTTATTTTTCTTCGGTTATCCCCAAAGATTTTGTTGCCAAAGTAACGCATTTAATCCGATTAAATGCGAAGCGAGCGAGTGAATGAACGATTATTTATTTATTTAACGCACAAAAAATTTGCATAACGGCCACGCGCTATGCAAATGAGACCCCCCCACCACGTGACCCCCATTGTGACGTCAACGCCGCAGCGTTTTTGCACGCGGCCCAAAATCGCGTCTCCTGAATCTATTAAATATCGATTATCGATTATTAAATATCGATTATCGATTACACTGGTTAACAACAAAAAAAAATTTCTGGCCAGGACTTTTGCAGCTGTTCTAGACTAATCTCAGGGTGCCGATTCAAAGACAACGCACCATCAGAGTATGAGAGCTCGGGGTGAAGCATTTACACCATTGGAACCTCATTTGCCAGAAGAAAAAATATTATAATTGTTTTTTGACCCTTCTATCTGGCAACAAAACTGACACCTTTTTTACAAGGAGTCATGTTTGCATAGACCACAATACCTGCAGTCGTAATGCAAACAAAACACACAACTCTGATGATGATATGCACAGTCCTTGAAGTTGATTGGTCCACACCGAGACAGCTTTCCTTAGAGCCTAGTCTCACATGGTCCTTGAAGTTGATTGGTCCACACCCGAGACAGCTTTCTTAGGCCTAGTCTCACATGGTCCTTGAAGTTGATTGGTCCACACCCGAGACAGCTTTCCTTAGAGCCTAGTCTCACATGGTCCTTGAAGTTGATTGGTCCACACCCGAGACAGCTTTCCTTAGAGCCTAGTCTCACATGGTCCTTGAAGTTGATTGGTCCACACCCGAGACAGCTTTCCTTAGAGCCTAGTCTCACATGGTGTTGGACCAGATGACGCCAAAAGGCGCACAACTCAAAGCCAGTATTGTGGTCTATGCAAACATGACTCCTTGTAAAAAAAGGTGTCAGTTTTGTTGCCAGATAGAAGGGTAAAAAACAATTATATTTTTTACTGGCAAATGAGGTTCCAATGGTGTAAATGCTTACCCCGAGCTCTCATACTCTGATGGTCCATTGTCTTTGAGTTGTGCGCCTTTTGGCGTCATCTGGTCCAACACCATGTGAGACTAGGCTCTAAGGAAAGCTGTCTCGGGTGTGGACCAATCAACTTCAAGGACCATGTGAGACTAGGCTCTAAGGAAAGCTGTCTCGGGTGTGGACCAATCAACTTCAAGGACATGTGAGACTAGGCTCTAAGAAAAGTGGACCAATCAACTTCAAGGACAGTGCATACATTATCAGAGTTGTGTTTTTGTTTGTATTACGACTGCAGGTATTTGGTTATGCAAACATGACTCCTTGTTAAAAGGTGTCAGTTTTGTTGCCAGATAGAAGGGTAAAAACCAATTACAATATATTATATTGTTAACACAGATGTGTGCACAGTATATAGATGTGTGTATATATACAGAATGCATTTATTTACTAAAATATAAAATTTGTATTTAATAGAGACGGATGAATGTTCATATAAACCGAGCGCGTTTTTCCCTCAGAAATGTAATTTGTGGTGATTTGCGAGGTTTTTGTGAGATTTTTGTGAGGTTACAGTCTGTTAAGGCTATACGGGGATATTTTCTCTTTGTCTTTGTATTAGTGTGTGTCTGTGTCTGTGTGTGTGTATCTGTCTGTGTGTATCTGTCTGTGTGTGTGTGTATGTGTGTGTGTGTATCTGTGTGTGTGTCTGTTTGTATCACTGTGTGTGTGTATCTGTGTGTGTGTGTCTGTTTGTATCACTGTGCGTGTGTATATGTCTGTGTGTGTGTGTATCACTGTGTGTGTGTCTGTGTGTATCTGTGTGTGTGTCACTGTGTATGTATCACTGTGTGTGTGTATCTGTGTGTGTGTGTGTATCACTGTGTGTATGTGTATCTGTGTGTATCTGTGTGTGTGTCACTGTGTATGTATCACTGTGTGTGTGTATCTGTGTGTGTCACTGTGTGTGTATGTATCACTGTGTGTGTATCTGTGTGTATCACTGTGTGTGTGTATCTGTCTGTGTGTATCTGTGTGTATCACTGTGTGTGTGTGCAGGTTGACAGGCGTCATGGTGATGACGAATTCAGAGACAAACCCAGAAACCAGCCGGGGGAAGGTACCTCAACAGCTACACACAGTGACACACACTGACACACACACAGACACACACACAGTGACACACACACAGACACACACACACAGACACACACACAGACACACACAGACACACACTGACACACACACAGTGACACACACAGTGACACACACACAGACACAGTGACACACACACACAGTGACACACACAGACACACACACATGCTCACATACACACATAGACACACACACACACACATAGACAGACACACAGACACACACACACAGACACACACACAGACACACACACACACACATAGNCACACACACACACTACATAGACTAGACACACACACACACACACACACACACACACACAGACACACACATAGACACACACACAATAGACAGACACACAGACACACACACAGACACACAGACACACACACACACAGACACACAGACACACACACACACACACACAGACACACACACACAGACACACACAGACACACACTAGNCACACACACGACAGACACAGNCACACACACACAGACACACACATACACATAGACACACACACATAGACAGACACACAGACACACACACAGACACAGTGACACACACACAGACACACACTGACACACAGNCA
Source organism: Lethenteron camtschaticum (assembly GCA_018977245.1). NCBI lineage: Eukaryota > Metazoa > Chordata > Hyperoartia > Petromyzontiformes > Petromyzontidae > Lethenteron > Lethenteron camtschaticum. Next base: position 66,047 of record MU249801.1, read on the forward strand.
CACACACACAGACACACACACACAGACACACACACACAGACACACACACACACAGNCACACACACACACATAGACACACACACACACACACAGACACACACACACACACAGCACACACACACAGACACACTGACACACACACACACAGACACACAGACACACACACAGACACACACTGACACACACGGTGGTTCACGCGGTGACCCCCCCAAACTTTGTTCCACGTCACGAGTTGTTGCTGATGCTCTAAATGCCGCCACTGTGAGTAGCAAGGAGGTTTGAGACGTTTGGGTGGTGACGACTTGAAGCTTCGTGCGGCCGCAGAGATTCACATTCTTGGTTCTTTCGGTAAAGTCACGTACAATGGGAAATAATAAAATAATAAAATTTCGATTTGAAGCTTTCGTGACTGCAGGGATTCATCTTCTTGGTTCTTTCGGTAAAGTCACGTAGAAGGGAAATAATAAAATAATAAAAATAAACATAATAAAATAATTTCGATTTAAAGCTTCTGTCGTGACTGCAGGGATTCATCTTCTTGGTTCTTTCGGTAAAGTCATCACGTAGAAGGGAAATAATAAATAATAAAATAAGAATTTCTTCACCTGAGGACGGCTGCTTGCGTTGTGGCCGAAACGTCGTGAGAATTATTTTATTATGTTTTATTTTATTATTTTATTACTTCCCTTCTACGTGACGACTTTACCGAAAGAACCAAGAAGAAAAATAATAAAAATTATGAAAAAATTGAAACGATATTTTTTATCTTCGTGTCAACTCCTTTGCCAGTGCCAACATATACTAATAGGGTTTTTCCGCTTTTTTCTGGCAACAAAACGTTTTGTGTTTGCATTTGACTGCAAGTATTGTGGTTAATGTAAACAGGATTCCTTGTAAAAAAAGGTGTCAGTTTTTGTTGCCAGNAAAAAGAGGAAAAACCCTATTAGAATATTGTTTTATATAAATATTATTGTATTATTTCCCTTCTACGTAACTTTACCGAAAGATTTCGATTTAAAGCTTTCGTGACTGCAGGGATTCATCTTCTTGGTTCTTTCGGTAAAGTCACGTAGAAGGGAAGTAATAAAAGAATAATAAAAATATAACATATTTTATTACTTCCCTTCTACGTGACTTTACCGAAAGAACCAAGAAGATTTACCGAAAGAACCAAGAAAATCAAACATCTTATATATAAAATTCTCACGACGTTTCGGCCACAACGCTCTGAGAATTTTGTTTTATAAAGTTTCATATTTTTATTATTTCACGTGGATAGGTTCAAAGAATATAACAAAATTCGACGACACTTCAATCGCTCCTCTGTCAGGAGTTAGACCGGTACCGCCTGGATCTCTGTAGACTACAGGAGGTCTGTTAGACTGACTCTGGTGTCTATGTTGAGGAGAGACTGCCACTCCTCTGTCGGGAGTTAGACCAGTACCACCTGGATCTCTGTAGACTACAGGAGGTCTGTTAGACTGACTCTGGTGTCTATGTAGAGGAGAGACTGCCACTCCTCTGTCGGAGTTAGACGGTACCGCCTGGATCTCTGTAGACTACAGGAGGTCTAATTTCGATTTNAAGCTTTCGTGCTGCAGGGATTCATCTTCTTGGNTCTTTCGGTAAAGTCACGTGAAGGGAAGTATAAAATAATAAAAAAAACGATAAAATAATTATGTTTCGGCTACAAAAGCAGCCGTCTTCAGTAGCCGAAACGTCGTGGAATTATTTTATTATCTTTTACTTTTTATTATTTTATTACTTCCCTTCTACGTGACTTTACCGAAAGAACCAAGAAGATGCAGGAGTCTGTTAGACTGTCTCTGGTGCTATGTAGAGGAGAGGCTGCCACTCCTCTGTCAGGAGCTGGACTGGTACCGCCTGGATCTCTGTGCAGAGGAGAGGCTGCCACTCCTCTGTCAGGAGCTAGACCGGTACCGCCTGGATCTCTGTGGACTACAGGAGGTCTGTAGACTGGCTCTGGTGTCTATGTTGAGGAGAGGCTGCCACTCCTCTGTCAGGAGCTAGACCGGTACCGCCTGGATCTCTGTAGATTCAGGAGGTCTTATTAACTTTATTGATGTGTCCATGAGAGAGGCTGCCACTCCTCTGTCAGGAGCTGGACTGGTACCCCTGGATCTCTGTAGACTACAGGAGGTCTGGTGGACTGGCTCTAGTCTATGTAAGAGAGGCTGCCACTCCTCTGTCAGGAGCTGGTCTAGTACTGCCTGGATCTCTGTGGATTACAGGAGGTCTGGGACTGCTCTATCTATGTAGGAGAGGCTGCCACTCCTCTGTCAGGAGCTGGTCTAGTACCGCCTGGATCTCTGTGGTGTACAGGAGGTCTGGTGGACTGACTCTGGTGTCTATGTTGAGGGAGGCTGCCACTCCTCTGTCAGGAGCTGGACCGGTACCGCCTGGATCTCTGTATAATCACGAGGTCTTATTAACTTTATGAGTGTATGAAAAGGAGAGGCTGCCACTCCTCTGTCAGGAGCTGGACTGATACCCTGGATCTCTGTGGTGTACAGGAGGTCTGTGGACTGGCTCTGGTGTATGTGGAGAAGAGGCTGCCTGTTGTGTGTCTGTGTGGTCTGGTGTGTCTGTGTGTGTCTGGTGTGTCTGTGTGTGTAACAGCAATTGCCCTCAGTTGTTCAGGCTATCGGGGTCTTTATCTTTGTCTGTGTGGTATCTGTGTGTCTATCTGTGTGTGTCTGTGTGTGTGTTTCTATGTGTGTGTCTGTGTGTGTTTGTGTCTATCTGTGTGTTGTNGTGTGTGNGTGTGTTGTGTGTGTGTGTGTGATCTGTGTGTGTGTTGTGTGTGTGTGTGTGTGTGTGTGTGTGTGTGGNGTCTCTGTGTCTCTTGTTGTGTGTGGTGTCNGTGTGTGNGTGTGTGTCTGTGTGTGTGTGTGNGNGTGTGTGTCTATGTGTGTGTGTGTGNCTGGTGTGTGTGTGTGGTGTGTGTGTGGTGTGTGTGTGNCNGTGTGTGTGTCTGTGTGTGTGTGTCNGTGTGTGTGTCTGTGTGTGTGTCTGTGTGTCTGTTGTGNTGTGTGTGTGTCTGTGTGTGTCTGTGTGTGTGTGTCTGTGTGTTGTGTCTGTGTGTGTGTGTGTCTGTGTGTGTGTGTGTGNCTCNGTGTGTGTGTGTGTGTGNGTGTGTGTGTGTCTGTGTGTGTGTGTCTGTGTGTGTGTGTGTCTGTCTGTGTGTGTGTCTGTGTGTGTGTGTGTGNGNCTGTGTGTCTGTGTGTGTGTGTGTGTGTGTGTGTCTCTGTGTGTGTGTGTCTATGTGTGTGTGTGTGTGTGTCTGTGTGTATGTGTGTGTGTGTCTGTGTGTGTCTGNAAAGTCCACCAGNCTTCACTCGCCGGGCCTGCCAGGGTGAGCCGAGATGCATTCGTCTGAGCCACGGGGTGGAGGTGGTTGTGGTGGTGGAGGTGGTGGTGGTTGTGGTGGTGGAGGTGGTTGTGGTGGTGGTGGTGGAGGTGGACTGAGTGGAGCTTTCAGCCGGGCGGGCTCCTCCACGGCTACCCGCTCCTGGTGTACCGGAACTCAAGGACCCTACCTCGCACCACCATCATCAGCAGCAGAGCACAACAACACAGAGTGNTAAGGTGGGTGGGTGGGTGGGTCGTGGGTGGGTNGGTNGGTGAGTGGGTGGGTGGGTGTGGGTGGGTGAGTTGGTGGGTGGGTGGGTGGGTGAGTGGGTGGGTGGTTGGGTGGGTGAATGGGTGGGTGGGTGGGTNAGTGGGTGGGTGAATGGGTGGGTGGGTGGGTGAGTGGGTGGGTGGGTGGGTGGGTGGGTGAGTGGTGGGTGGGTGGGTGAGTGAGTGGGTGGGTGGGTGAGTGAGTGGGTGGGTGGGTGGGTGGGTGGGTGGGTGGTGGTGGGTGGGTGGGTGAGTGAGTGNGTGGGTGGGTGAGTGGGTGGGTGGGTGGGTGGTGAGTTGTGGTGAGTGGTTGGGTGGGTGGGTGGGTGGGTGGGTGGGTGGGTGGGTGGGTGAGTGAGTGGGTGGGTGGGTGGGTGGGTGGGTGGGTGGGTGGGTGGGTGAGTGAGCGCGTGGGTGGGTGGGTGGGTGGGTGTGGGTGGGTNGGTGAGTGGGTGGCGTGAGTGGTGAGTGGGTGGGTGGGTGGGTAGTGTGGGTGGGTGGGTGGGTGAATGGGTGGGTGAGTGGGTGGGTGGTGAAGGGTGGGTGGGTNGGGTGGGTGGGTGGGTNGGGTGGGTGGTNGGTGGGTGAGTGAGTGGTGAGTGGGTGAGTGGTTGGGTGGGTGGTGGGTGGGTGGGTGGTGAGTGTGGGTGGGTGGGTGGTGGGTGAGTGGGTGGGTGGGTGGTGGGTGGGTGGTGTNGGTGGGTGGGTNAGTGTGGGTGGGTGGGTGAGTNGGTGGGTNGGTGAGTGGGTGGTGGGTGGGTGGTNGGTGGGTGGGTGGGTGGTAGGGTGGGTGGTGGGGGGTGGGTAGGGTGAGTGGGTGGGTGGGTGGGTAGGGTGGGTGGGTGGGTGAGTGGGTGGGTGAGTGGTAGTGGGTGGGTGGGTGGGTAAGTGGGTGGGTGGGTGGATTGGGTGGGTAGGGTGGGTGGGTGGGGGGTGAGTGGTGGGTGGGAGGGTNGGTGGGTGGGTGGTGAGTGGGTGGGTGGGTGAGTGAGTGGGTGGGTGGGTGGAGGGTGAGTGGGTAGGGTGAGTGGTGTAAGTGGGTGGAGTGGGTGGGGGGTGGGTGGGTGGGTGAGTGGGTGGGTGGGTGAATGTGGGTGAGTGGGTGAGTGGGTGGTGAGTGGTGGGTGGGTGGGTGAGTGGGTGGTGGGNGGGGTGAGTGGGTGGGTGGGTGGGTGAGTGGTTGGGTGGGTGGGTNGNAGGGTGAAGTGGGTGGGTGAGTAGGGTNGGTGAGTGGGTGGGTGNGGGTGAGTGGGTGGGTGGGTGGTGGGTGGGTGAGTGGGTGGGTGGGNGGGGTGAGTGGGTGGGTGGGTGGGTGGGTGAGGGTGGGTGGTGGGTGGGAGGTGAGTGGGTGGGTGGGTGGGTGAGTGGGTGGGTGGGANGGTGTGGGTGAGTGGGTGGGTGGGTGGATGGGTGGTGGGTGGTGAGTGGGTGGGTGGGTGGGTGGGTGAGTGGGTGAGTGGGTGTGTGAGTGGGTNGGTGAGTGGGTGGGTGGGTNGGAGTGGGTGGGTTACGGGTGAGTAGGGTGGGTGGGTGGGTGGGGGGAGGGTGGGTGGTGAGTNGGTGGTGGGTGGGAGGGTNGGTGGGTGGGTGGGTGTGGGTGGTGGGTGGGTGGTGGGTGGGTTGGGTGGGAGGGTGGGTGGTGGTTGAGTGGGTGGGTGGTNGGTGGGTGGTGGGGGTGGTGGGTGGTGGTGGGTGGTGGGGGAGGGTGGGTGGTGGGTGAGTGGGTGGTGGGTGGGTGGGTGGGTGAGTGGGTGAGTGGGTGGGTGAGTGGGTGGGTGGGTGGGTGTNGGTGAGTGGGTGGGTGGTAAGTGGTGAGTGGTGGGTTGGTGGTGGGTGGGTGGGGGGGTGGGTGGGTGAGTGGGTGGGTGGTGAGTGGGTGGGTGGGTGGGTGGGTGGGTGGTNGGGAGAGTGTGGGTGAGTGGGTGGGTGGTTGGTGGTGGGTGGGTGGGTGAGTGGGGTGAGTGAGTGGTGGGTGAGTGGGTGGGTGGGTGAGTGGGTGGTGAATGAGTGAGTGGGTGGGTGAGTGGTGAGTGAGTGGGTGGGTGGTGGTGGTGGGTGGGTGAGTGAGTGGGTTGGTGGGTGGGTGAGTGAGTGGGTGGGTGAGTGGGTTGGGTGGGTGAGTNGGTGAGTGGGTGGGTGGGTGAGTGGGTGAGTGGGTGGGTGAGTGGGTGAGTGGGTGAGTGAGGTGAGTGGGTGGGTGGGTGAGTGGGTGGGTGGGTGGGTGAGTGGGTGAGTGGGTGGGTGAGTGGGTGAGTGGGTGAGAGGGTGGGTGAGTGGGTGGGTGAGTGGTTGGGTGGGTGGGGGAGTGGGTGAGTGAGTGGGTGAGTGACGTGGGTGAGTGGGTGAGTNGGTNGGTGAGTGGGTGAGTGAGGGGTGAGTGAGTGAGTGGGTGGTGGGTGAGTGAGTGAGTGGGTGGGTGGTGAGTNAGCGGGTGAGTGAGTGGGTGAGTGAGTGGGTGAGTGGGTNGGTGGGTGAGTGGGTGGGTGGGTGAGTGGGTGGGTGAGTTGTTGGTTGGGTGGGGGAGTGGGTGGTGGTTGAGTGANTGGGTGAGTGGTAGGGTGANTGGGTGGGGTGGGTGAGTGAGTGGTGGTGAGTGAGTGAGTGGGTGGTGAGTGGGTGGTGAGTGGGTGAGTGGTGGGTGGGTGAGTGAGCGGGTGGTGAGTGGGTGAGTGAGTGGGTGAGTGGGTGAATGAGTGGGTGTCTGTCTTTCTCTGTGTTCCCCCCCTCCTCCCCCCCTCTCTCTCTAAGCCTCAGGCTCTTTCTGAGCGAGCGAGACGCTTGGATGGGTTATATCAACTCTGATCTGTAACGAATTATAGCTAATCTCAAACTCACACAGAGACTCNACACACACACACAGACACACACACACAGTCACACACCCACTCCCACCCACTTACCAACGCACTCACCCACTTACCCACCCACCCATCCACTCACCACTTACCCATCCACTCACTCACCTACTCACCCATTCACCCACTCCCTCACCCACTCACCCATCTACCCACCCACTCACCCATCGACTCACCGACTCACCCACTCTCCACCCACTCTGTGGGTCTCTGTGAGTCTCTGTGGGTCTCTGTGAGTCTCTATACTCTGTGAGTCTCTGTGGTCTCTGTGGGTCTCTGTGGGTCTCNGNGAGNGTGTCTCTGTGGGTCTCTGTCTCTGTGGTGGGTTTTTGAGTGTCTGTGGTCTCTGTGGGTGTCTGTGGTTCTATGGGTCTCTGTGGGTCTCTGTGGGTCTCTGTGAGTGTCTGTGGGTGTCTGTGGTCTCTCTCTGTCTCTGTGGGTCTGTGGTCTCTGTGAGTGGTCTCTATGTCTCTCTCTGTGGTGTATCTCTGTGTGTCTGTGGTCTCTGTGGTGTCTCTGTGGGNGTCTCTGTGTGTCTCNGTGTCTCTGTCTCTGTGGGTCTCNGTGAGTCTCTGTGGGTCTCTGTGGTCTGTGTGAGTCTCTGTGAGTCTCTGTGGGTCTCTGTGGGTCTCTGTGAGTCTGTGGGTCTCTGTGGGTCTCTGTGAGTCTCTGTGGGTCTCTGAGTACTCTGTGGGTCTCTGTGGGTGTCTCNGTGAGTCTCTGTGAGTCTCTGTGTCTGTCTCTGTGAGTCTCTGGGTGAGTCTCACTCTGTGTGGGTATATCTCTGTNGGTCTGGTGACTCTNGGTCTCTGTGTCTCTGTGGGNCTCTGTGAGTCTCTGTTGTGTCTGTGGTCTCNGTGTGTCTCTGTGTCTCTGTGGGTCTCTGTGGGTCTCTGTGTCTGTGTGTCTCTGTGAGTCTCTGTGGGTCTCTGTGTGTCTCTGTGGGTCTTTGTGACTGAGTCTCTGTGTGGGTCTCTGTGGGTCTCTGTGGGTCTCTGTGGGTGTCTATGCGTCTCTGTGGGTCTCTGTGAGTCTGTATGAGTGTCTGTGTGTCTGTGAGTCTCTGTGGGTCTCTGTGTGTCTCTGTGGGTCTCTGTGGGTCACTGAGACATTGACACACACACCGAGAGCGAGATTGAGACACATCACGACACACAATGGAAAGGATTAGGCTTAGAGACACACACACAGAGACACACACAGAGACACACACAGAGACACACACAGAGACACACACACAGTGACACACACACACACAGTGACACACACAGTGACACACACACAGACAGACACAGAGATACACACGACAACACACACACACAGGACACACACACACAGTGACACACACACACACACGTGACACACACACACAGTGACACAGACAGACACAGAGAGAGATCATAGACATGTGCCACTGAACTTTCTCCGCCTGGTTAAACAATGCGAACNACAGGCAGAAAAAGACGCTCAGACTTAACACTCACACACACACAGAGAGATTGATTCATACACACACACATATATACATAGAGAGAGACACACAGAGAGAGACAGAGAGAGAGACAGCACAGAGAGACAGAGACACAGTACACNGACACAGACACATGACACAAACACAGAAGAGACACGTAGAGACACAAGAGACAGACAGAGNCACNCACACAGACAGAACACAGACAGAGACACAGACACAGAGAGAGAGACAGAAACAGAGACACAGACACAGACACAGAGACACAGACAGACACAGACAGAGACACAGACAGACACAGACACACAGACAGACAGAGACACAGACACAGAACACAGGCAGAGAAAAGACGCTCAGATTAACACTCACACACACACAGAGAGATTGATACATACACACACATATACATAGAGAGAGAGACACACACAGAGAGNCACACNGAGAGAGAGACACAGAGAGAGACACAGACAGAGACACAGAGAGAGACAGAGAGACACAGACAGACACAGAGACAGACAGAGACACAGGCACAGNACACAGGCAGAGAGACGCTCAGANTAACACTCACTCACACACAGAGAGAGATTCATACACACACATATAGATAGTTATAGAGAGAGACACACAGAGACACACAGAGACACACAGACACACACAGACACACACAGACAGNGAGAGACACACAGACAGAGACAGNGACNCAGACACAGTANGCACAGACAGACACACACAGNCAGACAGAGAGCACAGACAGAGACACACACACACAGAGACACAGAGNGACACAGACAGACACAGACACTACNGACACACAGANNCACAAAGAGACACAGAGACAGAGACACAGACAGACAGAGACACACAGACAGAGACAGACAGAGACACAGACACAGACAGAGACACNGAGAGAGACACAGAGAGAGACNCAGAGAGACAGAGACACACAGAGACAGAGACACNGAGACACAGACAAGAGACAGACAGACACAGACAGAGACAGAGAGAGACAGAGACACAGACAGAGACACACACAGACACACAGAGACACAGATAGAGACACAGACACAGACACACAGACACAGAGACACAGAGAGACAGACACAGAGACAGACACACAGAGACAGAGACACAGACACAAAAGAGACACAGACAGACACACAGACACAGACAGACACACACNGACACAGAGACACACACAGACACACACAGACACAGACACACAGACACAGACACACAGAGACACAGACACAGACACAGACACAGACACAGACAGAGACACACAGACACAGACAGACAGAAAGAGACACAGACACNGACACAGACACAGACACAGACACACAGAGACACAGACNGAGACCCAGACACAGACACAGACACAGACACAGACAGAGACACAGACAGCAGAGAGACACACAGNCAGACACACAGACAGCAGACACACAGACAGACACACAGCAGACACACACAGACAACACAGCACACACAGAACAGACACACAGCACATACACACACAGAGACACACAGACACACACACAGACACACAGAGACACACAGACAGACACNCAGACACAGACAGAGTGATGAGTGTCAAAATGAGTGGGTTCTTTAACAGCGTTACTGGTTACCGTGGTGGGTAACTGGTTACTGTGGGAGCGGTGTGAGTGGTTAGCGTGTGAGTGAGAGTGGGTGAGTGGTGGGTGAGTGGGTGAGTGAGTGGGTGAGTTAGTGAGTGAGTGGTGGTGAGTGAGTGGTGAGTGGGTGAGTGAGTGGGTTGGTGGGTGAGTGAGTGATCTCTGTGGTGGTGAGTGGTGAGTGGTTGGTGNNTNGGTGAGTGANTGAGTGAGTGAGTGGGTGGTGAGTGACACGTGGGTGAGTGAGTGGTGAGTGGGTGAGGTGAGTGGGTGGTGACTGAGTGAGTGGGTGAGTGAGTGAGTGGTGAGTGAGTGGGTGAGTGAGTGGTTGAGTGAGTGAGTGCATCTCTGTATGTATAATGCCACCGATTTTCGGTGTCTCTCTCTCTCTCTACCCGTATTCATTAATTATGATGCACATATTTTACCACTGTTTTTGGCGGAATATTTACCGGTATATTGCAGCGCATTGTAATGAAACACACGCACGAGTTACATATAGAATGTATATAATTCTTATTTTAAATGCTATCGAAACGTGAGTGGCTTTATCTGATAGAGAGACATCGATTTTACCTCATAAATGTGATTTTATTGTTGCATCATCATTTCGTGCATGTTAAGTTACAAAGTACTACATTTAAACGATAAAGTACTTACATTCATTCTCATATATTAACAATTATAATAATCCTGACAAGTCATTGGTAAGATATTTATACGTAATATTTACTGATACACCCAACCCGATTTAATATTGATAGATAGATGTATACATAATATACTTTTTTACGTTATAATGAACATAAAATAAATGTAGTTATAATTTAAACGCTATCGAAACGTAAATGCTTTATCCGGTAGAGAAAGATCGATTTTACCTCAGAAATGTGATGATTATTTACTAGTATTCGNTTTATCGGTTTATTCTGTTACGAACACATGCGACTAAAATTATTTATTTTCCTATTCTTAATTAGACAATACTAATATAATATTAATCCGCCAAACATTTGTATAATATATAAACATCATATTTACTGACAGACTCACCCTGATGTAATATTTAATTTAAACTAACAGAAACGACTGATAAAACAATATTAGAGCTTAAAATAATCACATTTGTGAGGTAAAATCGATGTTCCTCTATCAGATAAAGTCACTTTCGTTTCGATAGCGTTTAAATGTATAATTTTGTATATTAGATATGTAACGCGTGTGTCTAATTATAATGTGAGAAATATACATCGGCAAATATGTAACATCACGTTCGGTCTCTCAGTAAATATAATCTAATAATATTTCGATGTAAAGCTTCTTTCGTGACTGCAGGATTAATCTTCTTGGTTCTTTCGGTAAAGTCGTCACGTAGAATGGAAATAATAAATAAAATAAAACATAATACAATAATATAATATAATAATATAATAACATAATGAAATAATATAATACAATAATATAATAGAATAAAAAAAATTTAAATAATATAATAATATAATAAATAATAAAATAATATATATAATAATAGAATAGAATAAAATAATAAAAAGAAATATATTATACAATAATATAAGAAAAAAGATAATTATTTTATTATGTTTTATTTTATATTTTATTATTTCCATTCTACGTGATTTACCGAAAGAACCAAGAAGATAATCTATAATATTAATAATTAATCTNACAATGATTTGACGGTATTCTTATTGATAGTATTATTATGAGCTATATAGATGCATATACACAATGTTTTATCGCGTTATAATTAAACACACTATACACACACGTTATATTATATATATGATTAGAATTTTTAAAGCTAACGAATTGTAAGATGGTTTATCTTGTAGAGAAACATCGATTTTACCTCAGAAAAGTAAAGATAATTAGTAATCTTGCGNTTTATTTGTATATTTCCTATCGGTTAGTAACCAAAATTGCAAAAAACCCAGTTACATGTATTTTCTATATAATTACAATAATCCCGTCAAATAATTGCTAAGATGAATAATACATCATATTTAATTACGCACTGAATCTGATATATANAGATACATATACACAATATTTTTATTACGTTATAATTAAACACTATATACACACGTTTTATATATATATGATAATTTTTAAAGCTAGTAAATCGTAAGTGGTTATCTTGTAGACAAGCTTCGATTTCACCTCAGAAATGTGATCATTTTTTCCTTATTATTGTGTTTGGTTAACAAAGTTACGAACATTTAAACCGATTAAGCATTTAAATAAATTATTTTTATAAACGATCATAATTTTCCGCCAAATCATTGCTGTAATATATAAACATCATATGTACTGACAAACCCAACCTGCTTTATACCATATAGAAATCTCGTAGTTTTATCGCATTATATTTAAACACTACACATACACACATTATATACTTTATATATGATTATAATTTTAATGCTAGCGAATTGTAAGATGGTTTATCTGGTAGAAAACATCGATTTCACCTCAGAAATGTGATCATTATTTATTATGATTATGTTTGGTTAACAAAGTTACGAAAATAAAAACTGATTAAGGATTGAAACACATTCTCATATATACACAATTAGAATGTTCCCGCCAAATCATCGGTAAGATGTATTACTATAGCATCATTTACTGATAAACAGAACATTCTAGAATATTTCGATTTAAAGCTTTCGTGACTGCAGGGATTCATATTCTTGGTTCTTTCGGTAAAGTCGTCACGTTAAAGGGAAATAATAAAATAATAAGAATAAAACATGTAAAATAATAAAAATAAACATAATAAATAATAAAAATAAACATAAAATAACAAATATTATNATCAAAAATAAATAAAAAAATATATTTTTTTCATTTCATTATTTCCCTTCTATATAAATCTATTGCATTTGATCTATCAACTCAAGACTCATATTTTCGAGGGAAAATCTGTGTCTCTTCACGTGAATCGCAACATTCGGCGCGATTAGATCCATAGTTCTTTTGATATTTATTGATTACTAGATATATATATCTAATTCGATTTAAAGCTTTTGTGACTGCAGGGATTCATCTTCTTGGTTCTTTCGGTAAAGTCGTCACGTAGAAGGGAAATAATAAAATAATAAAAATATTAAACAGTTAAACTGGAAGTTTATTGTTTTATATATTTTTTATTTTATTAATATTAAAATAATAAAATATAAACCAATAAAACATTCTCATGTGTTGAGTCGAAACGTCGTGAAAATTTAATTGTTTTATATTTTTAATATTTTATTATTTCCCTTCTACGTCACTCTACCGAAAGAATCATTAATATAATTAATATTGTTATACTAATTGATTCCTGCAGTTCACGAAAGCTTTAAATCAAGATCAGTTTTGTTGAAATGTTGAATTTAAAACCTTGGCGTTACTGCAAATTCATATTCTTTGGTTATTTCGTTAAAGTCAAATAGATCGAAGAATGGTATAATAATACAGAAATAACAAGTATAACCCGTAAAACAAAGTTTTTCACTATAAATCCTTTATATGCGTGGCGGCTAGAGTCCTCTCGTCCTCTGGCTTGAGATGGCTGCCACTATGGGCCAGATGATTGTCTGCCAGTATTAAGCAATTGGTAATTAAATATTTAATTTGTTTTCCCTAAACAGTGTAAAATTTTGGAAAAAAAATTTCACGAACATTAATTGTCTCGCACAACGAGTCTGTGTGCAAAATGTCAGCTCGATTGGATCACGGGAAGTGGGTTAAAAACGAGCGAAAGATTTGCACGGTCCTAAGCAAGCAAGCGAGCGAACTTAATATAAAGGATTTNAAAACAGTGACGATTAGAACACAACACAAATATCGTCGCCTTCCTCCTGAAGACGGTCACTGTTGCGATCGAAACGTCGTGTTTTTTTAAATTCTCGTTATGCTTTAAATCCACGTTACTTTTGAAATAATTGTTTATACTTTGGTAGAGAAAAATAAACGTGAATCTTAGTTAAGAAGCCAAAATGATATAAAACTANTAAAAATATTAATCACATTTCTGAGGTGAAATCGATTATTCTCGACCAGATAAAGCAACTTACGTTTCGATAGCGTTTAAAATAATATAATTATGTTATGTACATATAACGCGTGTGTTGTGTTTAATTATAATGTGACTGTCAGTACATATGATGTCTATATCTATCTTACCGATAATTTGACGGGATTATTGTTGCTATTATTGTTATAATTACTATATAAAAATAAGCTTAAATCAATAATGATGAAGGTTAAATTATTAAACGATTATTAATCACATTTCTGAGGTGAAATCGATGTTTCTCTACCAGAAAAAGCCACTTACGTTTCGATAGCGTTTAAAATAATATAATTATATTTTTACATGTAGCGTGTGTGTAGTGTCTAATTATATTGTAAATATGTCATTAAATATGGTGTGTATAAATATCTTTTAAATATAAAACAAATGATTTTGCTATTGTAGTTGTTATTATGAGAATTAATTTAAAAAAATGTTTTAACTTCAAAAATTCAACTAATATTAATCACATTTCTGAGGTGAAATCGATGTTTCTCTATCAGATGAACCAACTTAAGCTTCGCTAGCATTTAATATAATAGAATTATGTTATTTATATATAACGTGTGTGTTTAATTATAATGTGACAATATCTATCTATCGAATATTCTAGAATGTTCTGTTTATCAGTAAATATGACAATATACATCTTACCGATGATTTGGCGGCAACATTCTAATTGTGTATATATGAGAATGTTTCAATCCTTAATGATGAAGGTTAATAATTTGTAATGATCACATTTCTGAGGTGAAATCGATGTTTTTCTACCAGATAAACCAACTTACAATTCGCTAGCATTAAAATTATAATCATATATAAATATATAACGTGTGTGTGTTGTGTTTAATTATAATCGATAAAAATACCGAGGTTTCTTATATATCGTTGGGTTTGTCAACNTATGATTTTTGGCGCGAAGATTATGATCGTTTATGTAAAATAAGCTTTATTTAAATGCTTAAGGTTTAATTTTTAATTGTTAACTAAACACCACAATAAGGTGAATTCGATGTTTCTCTACAAGATAAACCAATTTACGGTTCGCTAGCATTAAAAGTATAATCATTTTATAAAATATANTGTGTGTGTGTAGTGTTTAATTATAACGCAATAAAAATATTGTGTATATTATCATCAGATTCAGTACGTAATTAAATATGATGTACAAAACATCTTAGCAATTATTTGACGGGATTATTGTAATTGTTATGAAATAATTACGTTTGCAATTGGTTTAACCGATAGATATACAAATAAACGATCAAACAATTATATTAACTTTTCTGAGGTAAAATCGATGTTTTGTACAAGATAAACCATTTACGATTCGCTAGCATTAAAATTATAATCATATATATAATATATAGTGTGTGTGTAGTGTTTAATTATAACGCAATAAAAAAGATCGTGTATCTGTTCCTTATATCAGATTCACTACGTAATTAAATATGATGTCAAAACATCTTAGTAATTATTTGACGGGATTATTATAGATGTATGAATACATGTAACTGTTTTTTTGCAATCGGTTCTAACAACAGGAAAATTAAACTAATACTAATTATATTAACTTTTCTGAGGTAAAATCGATGTTTCTCTACAAGATAAAACTGCTAACGTTTTGCTAGCATTAAAATTATCTTATTTATAATCGTAAATAACACTGGTCAACAACAAAAAACATGTTTTTCTGGCCTGGACTTTGCAGCTGTTCTAGACTAATCTCAGGGTGCTGATTCCAAATCTGATCTCAGATTTGCTCCATCACATACACACACATAAACACACACACAGAGAGACACACACAGAGACACACACAGAGACACACAGACACACACACAGAGACACACACNGAGACACAGAGACACACACAGACACACACACAGAGTACAGACAGAGAGACACACACAGAGACACACAGAGACACACCAGAGACACACACACAGACACACACACNGAGACACACACACACACACAGAGACACACACAGACACACACAGAGNCACACACACAGACACAGAGACACACAGAGAGACACATAAACACACACACAGAGACAGACACAGAGAGACACACACACAGAGACACACAGAGACACACACAGAGACACACACATAGNCACACACACAGAGACACACACAGAGACACACACACAGACACAGAGACACACACAGGACAACCACACACACACAGAGACACACACATACNGAGAGACAGACACACNCAGAGACACAGAGACACACACNCACACACACAGAGACACACACACAGAGAGACACACAAACACTCACACAGACACACACATACACACATACATCTCATTGTTATGCTATCGGCATACCCCATTTTCATTGATTTTACTCGAAATTAACTCTGTCACTTATGATTGCAAGTTGTAGCGAGTCAGTGACTGCTTTAGTGTTAAGATACGCTGCTGTGTTTCTAGGATGGTGTGTTTATAACATCATTTTATGTAGAAATCCACATTTATTTAATATTTTTCTTCAGCAGTTTTGATTGGAAATGCAACAATATTTGATATCTCAAAACCTGATGTGATCGACAAAAACTGATGCCAGATTTGGAATCAGCACCCCCCAAAATTACATTAAACCCGTTGGAATACCTCATGCCACAAAAAATGTGTTGACCAGTGTAATACATCAAGTGAATGATTATATAATGCGCTGTATANCTATTAATGTATATTAAATTACGTTCCATTAATCAGTAAAATAATATGTATTGTACCAATGTTTTGGCGGGAATATTCTAATAACCTAAAGTAAGATTAACGTAAATATTTTTGTTTAGTAGACTTTGGTTATTAACCGAAAGGAAATATACAAACAAAACGATTAAAATTTCTAATTATAGTAACTTTTTGAGGTAAAATCGATGTTTCTCTATCAAATAAAACGTGTCGCTATTTAAATATATTCATTGTTTAGCGTATGTGTCTGATTATAACGTGATCAAATGTAAATATATGTGTATATCTATCTATATATTAAATTAGGCTCACTAAATATGTGCTTATATTACACTAATGTTTTGGCGGATTATTATTGATGTTAGTGGAAAAGGGAAAAACATTCAAATCGTTTTTAGTGAATTTGGTAAAACCAAACCGACAGTAAATATACCAATAAAAGTAAAATAGCAAAAATAAAAATCACATTTCTGAGGTGAAATCGATGTTTCTCTACCCGATAATATCGTTAAAATATATTTATTATATTATATATGTGTGTGTATGGAGTGGTGGCGCAGTGGTTAGCGCACTGTGCGTGTGTCTGCGTGTGTGTGTGTGTCTGTTCTGTATGTGTGTCTGTCTGTGTGTGTGTCTGTGTGTGTGTGTGTGTGTGTGTCTGTGTGTGTGTGTCTGTGTGTGTGTTCAGTGTTGCAGCTAAGTCTCTAATCCGTGACCTAAGACTCAGATTAACTCCATTTAAGCGAGAGAATTTTCCACACACAGAGAGAGGGAATAATTATATAAACATTGCTCGCTCCATCTGTGAGTCTGGCTCAGTGAGTCTCTGTGGGTCTCTGTGGGTCTCTGTGAGTCTGTGTGGGTCTCTGTGAGTATGTGGATTTATGTGGATTTATGTGGGTCTCTGTGAGTCTCTGTGGGTCTCTGTGGGTCTCTGTGAGTCTCTGTGGGTCTGTGGGTTTCTGTGGATTTCTGTGGGTCTTTATGAGTCTCTGTGAGTCTTTGTGAGTCTCTGTGAGTCNGTAAGTTTCTGTGGTCTCTGTAAGTCTCTGTGAGTCTCTGTGAGTCTCTGTGAGTCTCTGTGGGTCTCTGTGAGTCTCTGTGGGTCTCTGTGGGTCTCTGTGGGTCTTTGTGAGTCTCTGTGGGTCTCTGTGTCTCTGTGGGTCTCTGTGAGTCTCTGTGGGTTTCTGTGGGTCTCTGTGACTGTGGGGGTCTCCTGTGAGTCTGTGGGTCTCTGTGGCTGAGTCTCTGTGGGTCTCTGTGAGTCTCTGTGAGTCTCTGTGGGTCTCTGTGGGTCTCTGTGAGTCTCTCAGTGAGTCTCTGTGGGTCTCAATGAGTCTCTGTGANTCTATGGGTCTCGTGTGAGTCTCTGTGTGTCTGTGAGTCTGTGAGTCTGTGGGTCTCTGTGAGTGTCTGTGGATCTCTGTGAGTCTGTGGGCTGTGAGTCTCTGTCCGAGTCTGTGGGTTTCTGTGAGTCTCTGTGAGTCTCTGTGGGTCTCTGTGAGTTTGTGGGTTTCTGTGAATCTCTGTGTGTTTATAGGCTGGTGAGTGAGTGGGTGAGTGAGTGGGTGAGTGGGTGGGTANGTGGGTGGGTGGTGAGTAGGTGAGTANTGATGGTGAGTGAGTAGTGAGTGGGTGAGTGAGTGAGTGAGTGGTAGGTANGTGGGTGGGTGAGTGAGTGGGTGGGTGAGTGGGTGAGTGAGTGGGTGAGTGGTGGGTAGGTAGGTGGGTGAGTGGGTGAGTGAGTGACTGAGTGGGTGAGTGACCGAGTGAGCAGGTGAGTNGGTGACGTGAGTGAGTGAGTGGGTGAGTGACTGAGTGGGTGAGTGAGTGAGTGAGTGGGTGAATGAGTGAGTGGGTGAGTGAGCCAGTGGGTGGATGAGTGAGTGAGTGACTGAGTGAGTGTGAGTGNGTGAGTGAGTGAGTGNGATGGTTGAGTGAGTGGGTGGTGAGTGAGTGGGTGAATGAGTGGGTGAGTGAGTGGGTGGGTGGGTGGTGGTGAGTGTAGTGGTGGGTGAGTGAGTGGTGGTGGTGAGTGAGTGAGTGGGTGGGTGAGTGAGTGAGTGAGTGACTGAGTGGGTGAGTGACTGACTGACCGGGCCCGTCTAACTGACTTGCCCTGTCATCCTGCTAGAGGCTACCCGGGTCCACCTTTGGCTGTGTCTGTGTGTGAAGTCAACACTCTGCATACAAATCGCAGCTCANCCCCCCCCCACCCACTACCCCACCATCAACCCCCACTACCACCCACTGAACACTCACTCAGTCGCTAGTCACTACTCAATCAGTCACTAATCATCACTCACTAGTCACTTATTCACTATCAGTCAATCACTACTCATTTAGTCACTCAGCCACTCAGTCACTCACCTACTCACTACCAACTACTCACTACTCACCCACTCAGTCACTCACTAGTCACAGTCAGTCAGTCACTCAGTGAGTAGTCACTCAGTCAGTCACCACTCACTCACTAGTCACTAGCCACTACTAGTCACTCACACCCACTCCACTCACTCAGCTTCCCACTCAGCCACTCTCTCACTANCACTCACTCAGCTCAGCCACTCACTCAGTNACNCACTTACGCAGCCACTCAGTACNNAGTCACTCTGTCACTNATCACTCACTCACTACTCTCTCATTCANCCACCNACTCACACTCTGTCAGTCACTACTCACTACCCACTCACTCATCACTNACTCAGTCACCCACTACTCACTCAGTCACTCACCACTCACTCACTCACTCACTACCACCCACTCAGTCACTAGTCACTACTCACTAGTCACCCACTCACTCAGTCACTCACTCACCCACTCACTCACTACTCAGCCACTCACTNACTCATCACTCACTACCACCCACTCACTNAGTCACTACTCAGTCANCCACTAGTCANCCACTACTCANTCACTCACTACCCACGTAAGTAACTCATATATTAATNCAGCATAAACNCATTTATTTAGTTTACCNAGNCTAGTCATATAGACATTCACTAAGATNCAATCAAAAACTATATTAAGATTTACANTCAGTAAAATATTAACAGCCAATNCCATATNATCAATNGACAACAACAACAAGCCATTCGCCACTAGTGGCGGTGACGTCACCACGACGCTTGTGCCACCAAGTNCACCGCACCACTGAAGTGTCGAACGCCCGCTGGCNGGAGGTCACGGGGCAGCCAGCAGGTGCCACGGGTCGACTGACCGAGTGACCGGTGAGCTGGAGCACCACCTGTGCCCCCACGTGCCAACGTGCAGCAGGTCTCGTTGTTGTGAGCTAGTTGCTGAGCGAGCNACTGAGTGAGTGGGTGGGGGAGCGACTGACTGTGAGTGACTGANTGAGTGAGNGACTGAGNGACTGACTGAGCTGAACTAGATGANTNNTTGAGTGCNACAGTGAACAGGTNAGTGGTGAGTACTAGTGANCTGGCNAGTNACTGTGATTGNGAGCTGGTGNCTAGTGACTGAGTGAGTGACTGGGCTAGTGACTGAGTGAGTGAGTGAGTGGCTGAGCGAGTGATGAGCAGTGGCGATGCCACCCGTGCCCCTACTGTGCCACGCTGTGCTTTAGCACCCGCACTCCGCTCGTTGTTGTGAGCGTCGCTCCTCCGNCCTCCGTTGTTGTTGGAGGGCACTGCTCCAACTGCCCTAGCGTCCTTNCGAGCCTCCTCACACANATATACACACATACACACAATATATATAAAACTCGATCATATATCTTCTTGGTTCTTTCGGTAAAGTCACGTAGAATGGAAATATNCAATAATAAAAATAAAACATAATAAAATANATTTCNTTTAAATACTGAATTCATTTGNTTCAAGTCACGTGAAGGGAAGTATAAAATAAATGAAAAAATAAATAATTAACTTATATTATACCTTAATANTTTAGTATTANTTTAAACGTTTTTATTANTTTAAAGTTATATTTTATATTTTATTATTNCCTTCTACTGATAGATTTANCGAAAGAACCAAGAAAATGTCACGAAAGCTAATCGAAAATNTACGTGTNTGAAAACTTANNATAAATCTCGGATCNTTCCCGGGTNATCACCGAAANTNTCTGTGTTTCTCAGCCCTGAAANTGGCAAATANAAAGAGTCAACGCTCAAGTTTATAACAGTTTACACCATGGAAGCCCGCCGTAAAAAATATATNATTGNTTTTACCTTCTATCGGAAAAAGACACCTTTTTACGGAGTCATGNTTGCAAAACNATACTGCAGCCATAATGCNAACNAAAAAACAACTCATGATNTANGCATGAAGTCCACACCGAGACAGCNTTCCTAGACTGTCATCTTGAGANTGGTCCAACCGGACACTCTTAGAGCGTTCACTGTCTTGTGTTGATTGGTCCACACCGAGACNGCTTCTTAGAGCCAGTCTCACAGTCTTGAAGTTTGATTGGTCCACACCAGAGAGACATTTCCTTAGAGCCAGTCTACATGGCTTGAAGTTGATTGGTCCACCCGAGACAGTTTCTTAGAGATCTCACATGGTCCTTGGTTGGTTNGTCCACACCNAGACAGCTTTCTTAGAGCATCTCACATGTCCTTGAAGTTGATTTCCACACCGAGACACTTCTTAGAGCCTAGTTCANATGGTCCTTGAAGTTGATTGTCCACACCGAGACATTTCTTAGAGCCTGTTGAGTCTCACATGTCCTTGAAGTTGATTGTCCACACCGAANAGCTTCTTAGAGCCTAGTCTCACTGTCCTTGAAGTTGATTGGTCACACCGAGACAGCTTTCTTAGAGCCTAGTCTCNCATGGTCTTGAAGTTGATGTCACACCGNGACCCTTAGAGCCAGTCTCACATGGTNCTTGAAGTTGATTGGTCCAACCGAGACATCCTTGACCGTCTACATGGCTTGAAGTTGATTGGTCCACACCACACTTAACCTGTCACATGGCANGTTGATTGNTCCACACCAGAGAGACAGCCCNAGCATCCACTCAAACACACCGAGACAGCTTTCCTTAGAGGCCATTCACTGTCCTTGAAGTTGATTGGTCACANCCGAGACAGCTTTCTTAGAGCCAGTCTCACATGGTCCTTGAAGTTGATTGGTCACACACCGAGACAGCTTTCTTAGAGCCAGTCTCACATGGTCCTTGAAGTTGATTGGTCCACCGAGACAGCTTTCTTAGAGCCAGTCTCACATGGTCCTTGAAGTTGATTGGTCCACACCGAGACAGCTTTCTTAGAGNCTAGTCTCACATGTCTTGAAGTTGATTGGTCCACACCGAGACAGCTTTCTTAGAGCTAGTCTCACATGGTCTTGAAGGATTTCCACACCGAGACAGCTTTCTTAGAGCCTAGTCTCACATGGTGTTGATTGCACACCGAGACAGCTTTCAGCCAGTCTCACAGTCCTTGAAGTTGATTGGTCCACACCGAGACAGCTCTTAGAGCCAGTTCACTGTCCTTGAAGTTGATTGTCCACACCGAGACAGCNTTCTTAAGCCAGTCTCGGCTTGAAGTGATTTACACCGAGACAGCTTCTTGCCATCTCACAGTTTGAAGTTGATGCCAACCGAGCTTAAGCCTAGTCTCACAATTGGTCTTTTNATTACACCGAGACAGCTTTCTTAGATGCCCATGTCTCANATTCNTGAAGTGATGGTCCACCGAGACACNTTCTTAGAGCCGAGTTCACTGTCTTGAAGTTGANTGGTCCACCGAGACAGCTTCTTAGAGCCTAGCTCACATGGTCCTTGAAGTTGATTGGTCCACACCCGAGACAGCTTTCCTTAGAGCCCAGTCTCACATGGTCCTTGAAGTTGATGGTCCACCGAGACAGCTTTCTTAGAGCCCNNGTCTCACATGGTCCTTGAAGTTGATTGTCACACCGAGACAGCTTCCTTAGAGCTGAGTCTCGGCTTGAAGGATTCNACACCGAACAGCTTTCCTTAGAGNCTGTCTCACATGTCCTTGAAGTTGAGTTTGGTCCCGAGACAGCTTTCTTAGAGCGTCTCACATNGTCTTGAAGTTGATCGGTCACCGAGACAGCTTTCTTAGAGCCCTGTCGTCNCTGGCTGCCACCTTGGAAATGCCAAAGGACGCAACCCANNAAGCAGCTACACTTAGATACANCCTATATGAGTCGGAAGCATTTACACTGAACCTCTTTCCGAATAAATGTCAATTGNTTTTTACCTTATTNGTCAACANAATGATCATCCTTTTTAGAATTTACGNGCCACNAATGTCCTACGGTCATTANANAAACTTGNTATNTATNAGCTTGNAGTTGNTCAGNGTTTTACACNTAAATCCACCNATCGGTTTTTTTTATATTCATCTTTTCTGTNTTTGATCAATTGGTATTTTTAATTAAATAAATTCATAAAAANTGGAAAAAAATTNGTTTGTCACGCACAACGAGTAAAATCAGTNGATGATGAAGTGGNTAAAAACCCAAATCCGGTCNTCAAGAGCAACNTAATTGGTTTNAAAAATAATAACAAGCATTCATNGTTAGATGTCAGANGANAAAGTCNCTACAATACGATACGTTAGAGTTCAGTATGAATGATAAGATTTANCGATTTATTTTAGGTTNATGATGATCGGNCAAGTTTTCGTGGAGANGATTGCAGTTTATATAATAGAAAACTTTTATAATGGTANGAAGGGAAAGATTATTTTTTTTGCTTTTCTGTTAAAATGGAANGGAANTTAAAATAAAAAATAAAATAAAACATTAATAAAATAAATAGAAAATAAAAAAATTAATCAATAAATAATAAAATACATGGATTTTTAGTTAGTNTAAACCAATAAAATAATAAAATNGAAACAATCAAATAATAAAATTAAACAATAAAATTTAAAAAATAATTTAAATATTNTAATAAAATATATAAAATAAACATTATGAAAAATAATTAATATATAATAATAAAAAAAAAATAAAAATTTTAATTATAAAAATATAAACTAATAAATAAACATATATAAAAATAAAATAAAAAAATATTAAACAATAAAAGTTAAAAATATAAAAATTAGATAATAAAATTAATAAATAATATAAATAATAAAAACAATAAAATGNAAAGTTTTAAATAATAAAAAAACATTGTAAACATTAAAATAATNCAAATATAAAACATTCAAATAATAAAAATTAAACAATAAAATAATAAAAGATAAAAATCAATTAAATAAAAAACTGTTTTATAATGAATTATTGTAGACCATTAAAATAATAAAATAAACATAAAATAATAAATATAATAAAATAATAAAAATATAAAAATAAAATATAATAAATAATNAAATTATAAAAAGACAAACTTTAATAATAAAATAAAATTAAATTAAAATAATACTAANATAAACATTAAATAATAAATATAAAACAAAAATAAAAAAAATATAAAACAATAAAATAAAAAATNAAAATTAAAATAATAAAAATATAAAATAAAATAATAAAAATGTAAAAAAATAATAATAAAATAATACAAATATAAAATTCAAATAATAAAAAAATAAAATAATAAAATATAAAAAATAAAATAATAAAATATAAACAAAATAATAATAAAATAATACAAAATAAAATTAATAATACAATATAAAAATTCAAATAATAAAAATATAAACAATAAATAATAAAAATATAAACAAAATAATAAACAGGACCCGCGGGGTGGGCTGGTAGGAATAATACTTAGTACCGTACAGGGATATCGACCGGGTATAGAGGAGTTAAAGAAAATTACTGTATTCTAGTGTAACGTAATTAAAAGTGTTTGTTTTGACAAGAAACGCTGTGAGATTTAAAGACCCCCCCACCAGCCCCACACACCACCCCACCACCAGCCCACACCAGCCCCACCACCACCCCCCACCACCACCCCCCACCACCACCACCACCCACCACCCCCACACACCACCCCCACCACCACCCCACCCACCACGCCCACCACCACCCCCCACACCACCCCCCACCACAGCCCCCACAAGCCCCCACCACCACTTCTGCACTAGGCCTCGCGAAGCCTGCCGCACTAGGCCTTGCGAAGCCTGCCGCACTAGGCCTCGCGCCGTGCTTTCGTGCACAAATAAGGTGATTAAATGTATCTCGTCTCTGTGTTAATAAATGTTTCTTTTCTGTGTTAAAAAACGTGCTGCGTTTCGAAAGTATTTTTTTTTAAATAAACGTGCTGCGTTTCATCTCTGTGTTAATAAGCCTGCCGCACTAGGCCTCGCGAAGCCTGCCGCACTAGGCCTCGCCGTGCTTTTCGTGCACAAATAAGGCGATTAAATGTATCTCGTCTCTGTGTTAATAAATGTTTCTTGTCTCTGTGTTAAAAAAAACGTGCTGCGTTTCAGTAAAGTAATTGTTTAAATAAACGTGCTGCGTTTCAGTAAAGTAATTTTGAAGCGAAGTTTAAAGTTTTGCCGTGAGGCGCCGGAAGCGCGGCCATCTTGTTTAATTCACATATCGCAGGGGGAGCGGGCGGCCATCTTGTCGGACAGGGTCATGCCAAGTGTTTGCAGTAGGGGGCGATTTGATACACGGACGGACGGACAAACGCGGACGGACGGACGGACAAACGCGGACGGACGGACGGACGGACAAACGCGGACGGACGGACGGACGGACGGACGGACACATTAATCTATTGGTGGTCTGGTCCACTTCGTTCCTACCAGTATAATAAATTTATTAAACAATAAAAATGTTAATCAAAAACAAATTTCACGACATTTCGACTGCAACACACTCAGTCGAAACGTCGTGAGAATATTTTTGGTTTATATTTTTATTATTTTATTGTTTATATTTTTATTATTTGAATTTTTATATTTGTATTATTTTATTATTTTGTTTATATTTTTATTATTTTATTGTTTATATTTTATTATTTTGAATTTTATATTTGTATTATTTTTATTTTATTTTTATGTTTATTTATTTTTATTATTTTATTGTTTATTATTTTTATTATTTGTAATGTTTTATATTTGTATTATTTTATTATTATTTTGTTATATTTTTTTATTTTTATTTTGTTTTATATTTTTATTTATTTGTTATATTTTTTAATTTTATTTGTATTATTTTATTATTATTTTATTGTTTTTTTTGTTTTATATTTTTATTATTTTAATTACTGTTTTTTAATGGTTATTTGTATTCATTATTTAACGTTAATTTTTATATTTTGTATTTATTATTTGAATGTTTTATATTTGTATTATTTTAT
>WFAB01001777.1:0-91449 GCA_018977245.1 Lethenteron camtschaticum
CGGGCCCGCTCACCATCATGAAGGTCCTTAATGATCGTGAGCAGAGGGTCAGGGACTCCGAAAGCACGAAGAACAACCCACAGCCCAGGCCTACTGATGGTATCATAGGCCTTGCCCAGGTCAATAAAGCAGAGATGTATGTCTTGTTGGAATTCCCTACACCTCTGCTGTAGCAGACAGACAGAAAATATGGCATCTGTGCAGGACCGCCCTTTCCTGAAACCGCATTGGGGCTCCGCAAGCCTCTCCTCAGCGTGCCTAGCAAGGCGATGTTGAATAATCCTTGCCAGGACCTTTCCCGGCACACTGAGGAGTGAGATGCCCCTGTAGTTGTTACAGTCTGTGCGGTCCGCCTTCTTAAAGAGGGGCACCACCAGGGCATCCTTCCAATCCTGCGGAACCCGCCCATGGTCCAGTCTGTTGTTATGATGTCATATAAGGCAGTTGTGCACAAACGCCACCCTCCCTCAGCATTTCGCTTGGGAGATCATCTCTGCCCGGTGCCTTTCCTGGTCTCAGACTCCAGATCGCCTTCAGTACTTCCTCAACAGATGGCACCTCAGCCAGCCACTCACAGGGGGTGACCTCTTCCAATATTTGAGGCACCACAGCCTCAGCAGGGTTATCCCCACTTTGTGCCATGATGTTTTACTGGCTGAGAGATTTCCCCTCCCACAGGACCTCACAGAAATGCTCAGCAAATCTGCAAACCTGTTCCTGGGGGTCAGAGATTGGATCACCGTTTTTTCCCCTAATGATGGTAATAGGTGTGACGCTGCAGGTTACTTTTTTGATGGAGTTAAATAATGATTTTTGATCGCGGGCCACTGAGGCAGACTCCATCTCCTCAGCAAACCGCGACCATCACCCATACTTGCAGCCCTTATGGCTCTCCGAACCTCCGAGCGAAGGCTGCGATAAACCTCCTCATTCTCTACCGTGGGATGCTGTAGCCGATGAGAGTGGCCTGTCGCTTTTTCTCAACTAACCTGAACACCTCCTCTGTCAGCCAGGGTTTCTTGGGAGATCTGGACCGCGTACACAAAGCAGCCATTGCAGTTGCATGAGTCACAGTCCTAAACCTCGCCCATTTACCCTCGACATCAGGAGGAGTGGGGGATGATGCCAATCCCAAGCGATGATGAAATTCTCGCTTGCAACTTTCATCAGCTAACTGAGACCAGGCCACTTTTGGTTGGAATGGGGTACTGGGTGTACACCTACCACCGGAGTGTAAGAATGGCAGGCGCATCTTACAGATTGACTAGTCGATGGTCAGAGGGCAGATCAGCTCCACGGTAGGTCCTGGTATCAAGGACATGTGCTCGCATCCGCTGGTCCGTCACTATGTAGTCCAGCAGATTTTCTTGCTTGGACCCGGCATGCATCCATGATGTTGTGTGGATGTGCCGATGCTGGAAGAGCGTGTTGGTAATTACAAGCCCATGGGCTGCACAAAAATCTAGCAGCCTCCTACCGTTGTTATGGAGCTGATCTGGCCCATGCCTTCCAATCACTCCAGACTAGGTGCCAGCATCATGACCAACTCGGGCATTGAAGTCACCCAACAAGATGACTGTCCCGAGTGGCCACTTTAGCCAGCACCTGTGACAGGAGGTCATAGAAGGCATCTGACTCATCGGCCTTGCCTGCATCCCTCTACGGATGTTCGTCTTCGGTGGGGGCATAAGTAACCACGACCACCACTCCTCGCCTCCGGTTGATGGGAAGGCAAGCCCAAAGTAGCCTGGGGCTTACAGCTTCCCACACCTCACCGCACGCTCCCACGCCCCCTTCATTCTTTTGTTCAGAAGAAGAGCCACACCCTGTTGTTTGGCAGTCTCCTGCCCCGAGCGGAGGACTGTCCATCCCTCATGGTGGCAGGAGCCAGAACCGGTCCACCGGACCTCCTGAATACCAGAGATCCAGGCGGTACCGGTCCAGCTTCCGACAGAGGAGTGGCAGCCTCTTCTCCTCACTGAGCGTTCGAACATTCCACGTGGCCATCCGCAGTGGTTTTATGTTGTTTCTGGAGGAGCCCGAGGGTGAAGATTCAATCTCCTGGCTCTGCCAATTGGGGTTTGGCCAGGAGACATCATAGAAGCCTGTCCTCCCGGGGCTCCGACTACGATATAAACATAAAAATTTAACAAATAAGCTTGTGCCGGAGGCTCCATACACACACAGACACACACTCACTCACGCGTGTGTGTGTGTGTGTGCGTCTTTGTCATCTTCATCGTCATCTGCAACGTCATCTGCAACGTCATCTACACCGTCATCTTCGTCACGGCCGTCGTCACGGCCGTCGTCACGGCCGTACCCTCGTCCGAGTCGATGGCGTGCGCGCTCGTGACCACTGTCCCCACGCCGGCGCGGCTCCAGCGCAGGGCGACGGTGCGGGGGGGCGACCCCGCGGGGAAGCGTGGGGCCGAGTCGTCCACATCCACCACCCTCACGAGGACCTCCGCCCGGCACGAGCGGCCGCCCCGTCGTAGCGGCCACGGCGAGCGCGTGGGCCGGGGCGGCTTCGCGGTCCAGCGGCGCCAGCGTGAAGAGCTCCCCTACGCGGGCCACGCCGACGAGAGATGTTAACTACCTCGCCAGGTCTACAGGAGGTCGTGGGTTAGACCATGTTCCTGTAGAGATGTTAACTACCTCGCCTGGTCTACAGGAGGTCGTGGGTTAGACCATGTTCCTGTAGAGATGTTAACTACCTCGCCTGGTCTACAGGAGGTCGTGGGTTAGACCATGTTCCTGTAGAGATGTTAACTACCTCGCCTGGTCTACAGGAGGTCGTGGGTTAGACCATGTTCCTGTAGAGATGTTAACTACCTCGCCTGGTCTACAGGAGGTCGTGGGTTAGACCATGTTCCTGTAGAGATGTTAACTACCTCGCCTGGTCTACAGGAGGTCGTGGGTTAGACCATGTTCCTGTAGAGATGTTAACTACCTCGCCTGGTCTACAGGAGGTCGTGGGTTAGACCATGTTCCTGTAGAGATGTTAACTACCTCGCCTGGTCTACAGGAGGTCGTGGGTTAGACCATGTTCCTGTAGAGATGTTAACTACCTCGCCTGGTCTACAGGAGGTCGTGGGTTAGACCATGTTCCTGTAGAGATGTTAACTACCTCGCCTGGTCTACAGGAGGTCGTGGGTTAGACCATGTTCCTGTAGAGATGTTAACTACTCGCCTGGTCTACAGGAGGTCGTGGGTTCCATCCCGACCCTGACGACACTTGCTGCTGTAAATGTGGAGTGTGCGTCTCTCTCGCCACCACCATGGTGAGAGAAGTGTGACTGTGGGAGTGTGGTGAGTCTTACCGCTGACGGGGTCTAAGCGGAAGAGCGTCGCTCCTGCGCCGTGCAGCGAGTACGTGACGGTGCCGTTGGAGCCGGAGTCGGCGTCACGGGCGTCGACACGCAGCAGGAAGACGCCCGGCGTGACGTCCTCCGCTACAGTGGCGTTGTAGTACACCTGGGGCACAGCGGGAGTGGTGGTAGTGGTGGTAGTGGTGGTNTGTAGTGGTGGTAGTAGTGGTAGTGGTAGTGGTGGTAGATGTGGTGGTAGTGTAGTAGGTGGTGGTGGTGGTAGTGGTGGTGGTGGTAGTAGTGGTGGTGGTGGTGGTAGTAGTGGTGGTAGTAGTGGTAGTGGTGGTAGTAGTGGTAGTAGTGGTGGTAGTGGTGGTAGTGGTGGTGGTAGTGGTAGTGGTAGTGGTGTAGTGGTGTGGTGGTAGTAGTCGTGGTAGTGGTGGTAGTGGAAGTGTAGTGTGGTAGTGGTGANGGTGGTGGTAGTGGTGGTGTAGTGGTGGTGGTGTAGTGGTGGTGGTGGTAGTAGCGGTAGTGCGGTAGTGGCGGTGGTAGTGGTGGTAGTGGTGGTGGTAGTAGTGGTGGTGGTGTGNTAGTAGTGGTGTGGTAGTGGTGGTAGTGGTGGTGGTGGTGGTTGTGGTAGTGTGGTGGTGGTGGGTGGTAGAGGTGGTGGCGGTTGTGGTGGATGTGGTGGTGGCGGTTGTGGTTGTGGTGGAGGTTGTGGTGGTGGTAGTGGTTGTGGTGGTGGTTGTGGTGGTGGTCGTGGTGGTGGTAGTGGTGGTGTAGTGGTGGTCTGTGGGTCTCTGTGTGGTGAGTCTGTGGGTCTCTATGTGGCGAGTCTATGGGTCTCTGTGTGGTGAGTCTGTGGGTCTCTGTGTGGTGAGTATGTGGGTCTCTGTGTGGTGAGTCTGTGGGTATCTGTGTGGTGAGTCTGTGGGTCTCTATGTGACGAGTCTATGGGTCTCTGTGTGGCGAGTCTGTGGGTCTCTATGAGGTGAGTCTGTGGGTCTCTGTGTGATGAGTCTATGGGTCTCTGTGTGATGAGTCTGTAGTGACATAAGAAGGGAGGGGCTGCTGGGGGCTCTGGGTTCCCAGGTGGGTCCAGACGCTTAAGCCTCTGGGCGCCAGGCGTTGGGTTCCTAGGCGATTAAACCTTTTTGGCGCCGCCAACGGGGGGGGCTGTGTGTGCTCTGTGGGATGTCTGGTGGCGCACACGGCCCCACCCCTCGTTAGACCAGGCATAAAAGGAGAGCTCCCTGGACGATCAGGGCCCAGTTGTAACTCAAGACCCAAGACCCACGACCAGCCATCTGAAGACCCTGGGATGCTGCGAGAGCCAGTGGTGGGACTCTGGAACTCCCGACTCTGGAACTCCGACTCTACGACCTTGTGAGGGCGAGTTCCGGAGCGTAGCCAGAGTAGAGTATTTAGGCTGTGTAGCTAGGCTGTGTACCTAGGCTGTAACAGAGTATCAGGACGTTGGAGAGTTGGAGTACTGTTGGAGTGTTGTATTGTAATAAAGAAGTACATCTACAAGTGTCTCCGGAACCCGGTACAAGTCTATGGGTCTCTGTGTGATGAGTCTGTGGGTCTCTGTGTGATGAGTTTGTGGTGTCTATGTGGCGAGTCTATGGGTCTCTGTGTGTGAGTCTGTGGGTCTCTGTGATGAGTCTGTGGGTCTCTGTGTGATGAGTCTATGGGTCTCTTGTGTGATGAGTCTGTGGGTCTCTGTGTGATGAGTCTATGGGTCTCTGTGTGATGAGTCTATGGGTCTCTGTGTGATGAGTCTATGGGTCTCTGTGTGATGAGTCTATGGGTCTCTGTGTGATGAGTCTGTGGGTCTCTGTGTGTGATGAGTCTGTGGGTCTCTGTGTGGTGAGTCTGTGGGTCTCTGTGTGGTGAGTCTGTGGGTCTCTGTGTGGTGAGTCTGTGGGTCTCTGTGTGGTGAGTCTGTGGGTCTCTGTGTGGTGAGTCTGTGGGTCTCTGTGTGGTGAGTCTGTGGTCTCTGTGTGGCGAGTCTGTGGGTCTCTGTGTGGTGAGTCTATGGGTCTCTGTGTGATGAGTCTGTGGGTCTCTGTGTGATGAGTCTGTGGGTCTCTGTGTGGAGTCTATGGGTCTCTGTGTGGTGAGTCTATGGGTCTTGTGTGGTGAGTCTATGGGTCTGTGTGATGAGTCTATGGGTCTCTGTGTGATGAGTATGGGTCTCTGTGTGGTGAGTCTATGGGTCTCTGTGTGGTGAGTCTATGGATCTCTGTGTGGTGAGTCTATGGGTCTCTGTGTGAGTCTATGGGTCTCTGTTGAGTCTATGGTCTCTGTGTGTGAGTCTATGGGTCTCTGTGTGGTGAGTCTGTGGGTCTCTGTGTGTGAGTCTATGGGTCTCTGTGTGGTGAGTCTGTGGGTCTCTGTGTGAGTCTGTGGGTCTCTGTGTGATGAGTCTATGGTCTCTGTGTGGTGAGTCTATGGGTCTCTGTGTGTGAGTCTATGGTCTCTGTGTGGTGAGTCTGGGTCTCTGTGTGTGAGTCTGTGGGTCTCTGTGTGGTGAGTCTATGGGTCTCTGTGTGTGAGTCTGTGGGTCTCTGTGTGTGAGTCTATGGTCTCTGTGTGGTGAGTCTATGGGTCTCTGTGGTGAGTCTGTGGGTCTCTGTGTGAGTCTGTGGGTCTCTGTGTGGCGAGTCTGTGGGTCTCTGTGTGGCGAGTCTACGGCCACCGGTACCTTGCCACACACGGGGCCGTTGTCGTTGACGTCCAGCACGGTGACAGCCACGACGAGCGAGCAGGCGAAGGTGCCGTCCGTGGCCGTCACCACCAGGCGGTGGTGCTGCTGCTCCTCTCGGTCCAGCGGCCGCTCCAGCCGCAGCGTCCACTCGCCCTCCCCGCCCTCGACGGGGCCCACAGAGAAGTGGCCCAGCGGGTCCCCACCTGCGGCCAGCGCGGACGGAGAAAGTGTGACGGAGCGCGACGGAGAGAGTCGCTTTAACTCGGAGGCTGCCGCGGCCAACAGGTGCCGTACTAGCACGCTACACCGCGCCCGCACTACCTGTCAGGTGGTACGTAAGCCGACGGTGTTCCGGCGCGGAGTCCGCGTCGTCCGCCCGCACGACGGCCAACGCCAGGCCGGTCACCGCGTCCTCCGGCACGCGAACGTCCATCGCCGGTGCCGAGAACCGCGGCGGCAGTCGTTGGCGTCGCCCACGTAGACGATCACCTCGGCGACGGCCGGCGGGCGCCCCGGGCGGGCCGGGTCGACAGCCTGGATGAGGAGGCGGTGCCCGGCATGGGCCTCGCGGTCCAGCGGCCCCAGCGTGCGCACCCAGCCGCTGCCGGCGTCGACCGAGAAGAGTGGCGCCGCACCCCCCCCGCGGCATCGCCGCCGCTCTCGGGGCCGGGTCAGCCGGTACACGGGCTGGGCACCGTCATCTCGGGCTGTCGCTGGGGGACGAGTGGGAGGAGGGGAGGGAGGAGGGGAGGAGGAGGGAGGAGGGGAGGGAGGAAGGGGAGGGAGGAGGGAGGAGGAAGGGGAGGGAGGAGGGGAGGGAGGAGGGGAGGGAGGAGGGGAGGAGGAGGGGGAGAGAGGAGGAGGATGGGGAGGGAGGAGGAGGAGGAGGGGCAGAGGAGGGGGCGGAGGACAGCCTCCCACGGTTTAGCGACGCCCGCGGCCACTTCAGCCCGCCGTGATATGATCCCAGTGAAGAGGCGGCAGCCCGACCAGTTGAAGCTCCCCGCGTGACCCAGACACTGATGCGTTCACACGCTTTGGTTCCGTCGGTGAAGTCACGTGGGTGTACAATAATTAAATCACGACGTTTCGGGCGCAACACAAGCGTCCGTCGCCAGGTAAGACAACCACAGCAAGAAACAATTGCTGAAGTGGGCAAAAGGGCTGCTGTTACAGGAGGCTAGAGAGGTAAGAGAGGGGGAGGAGCAAGGGGGAGAGATAGAGAGGGAGGGGTGTGGGGTAGGGGAGTGCTGAAGTGAGTGGGGCTGGGAGTGGGAGGCTGAAGAAACTGGAGATGCGG
Source organism: Lethenteron camtschaticum (assembly GCA_018977245.1). Classification (NCBI taxonomy): domain Eukaryota; kingdom Metazoa; phylum Chordata; class Hyperoartia; order Petromyzontiformes; family Petromyzontidae; genus Lethenteron; species Lethenteron camtschaticum. Next base: position 7,325 of record WFAB01001777.1, read on the forward strand.
CAAAATGAAGGCAACACCATGAAGCAGTGAAGGTTTTACCTGGTTAAAAACATCCTTCCAATGATTGTTCAATTTGTATCTATTGAGAAGAGACCTGATGGCTCGTTGGGACATTGTCTACAGGAAAGCCACCCACACAGATTCCGATATGAAACTGATTCCCACCACCATCCGGCACAGAAGAATTCCCTCATCAAAACACTACACCATAGGCCCCACTGCATTTGTGACCAACACCGTCTAGCAAGTGAACTGGAACACGACCACCAGGCCCTCAAGATGAATGGGTACTCGGACCGCACTATCCGCAAAGCTGTTTCTCCAACCATGGAGAAACAACCCCCTGAGACACCGATAAAAACCATCACGTTACCATACATAGACGTTACCAAATGTATTTCTAAAATATTAAACAAACACAAGATCCAGGTCCGATTCAGTATAGTGCACAAAATCCGTGATCTAATCCCATCGGTGAAGGATGTCATTCCTGACATGCAGTATCCTGGAGTCTACAAACTAAGTGGCACCTTTGGTGGCTGTTACATTGGGAAACGAAACGGCATGTCTCGGGCCGTGTTCGCGAGCAAAAGGCAGATCTGAAACACGGCAGAATCAATACCTCCGCCGTGGCTGACCATTGCTATAACGCGTGGGCTCTCATGATATTGTTTTTTCCAAGACCGATGTACTCTGCAAACCTTCGGGTCCTATCAAAGGTTTGTTCATGAAGCCATCCAGATAACAGGACCCTGTGGGGTGGGCTGGTAGGACCGAACAATTGAATGGCTATAATAAAATAAATGGCAAAAAATGGCCGCCAATAAGTGGATGCCCCGTGGCCCCGCCCTCCACCCGCGTAACCCCGCCCCGGCCACCCATGGCCCTGCCCCATCTCAGTGTCCCGCCCTCCACCTCGTGCCCACGCCCCCTGCCGCCGTTGCCCGCCCAGCCCGCGTAGCCCCGCCAATACGGGGGAGAGATTCCCAGGCCTGGCTCGGCTGGAGAGCCGCCGACGANGGGGGGGGGGGGGGGGGGAGTTGTTTTTAATGTAAAAGCTTTAAATGTAAATGTTTCTATTAAAAACATCAGGGAATGTAACATTGTTAAACATTAACTCCCTTTCACACACACGGGGAACTATACAAGGGAGAGCTTGAGGCCTAGGTCTAGGCTTTAGGCCTAGCTGTAGGCCTTAGGCCGCCGTGAGTTAATTGTTAATATAAATGTTTTAATTATTTATGTAAAAGCTTTAAATGTAAATTTGCTATTAAAAAACATCAGGGAATGTAACATTGTTAAACATTAACTCCCTTTCACACACACGGGGGAACTATACGAAGGGAGAGTTTGAGGCCTAGGTCTAGGCCTAGCTGTAGGCCTTAGGCCGCCGTGAGTTAATTGTTAATATAAACGTTTTAATTATTTATGTAAAAGCTTTAAATGTAAATGTTTCTATTAAAAACATCAGGGAATGTAACATTGTTAAACATTAACTTCCTTTCACACATGCGGGGGTACGATACAAAGGGAGAGTTTCAGGCCTAGGTCTCGTTTTTGTAGGGTCATGCCAAGTGTTTGCAGTAGGGGGCAATGTTGCTACACGGACAGACGGACGGACAAACGGACGGACGATATAATCTATTGGTGGCTGGTCCACTTCGTTCCTACCAGTATAAAACAATAACTTCCCAAGAAGATGGATACAAATTGAGCAATCATTGGAAGGATGTTTTTAACCAGGTAAAACCTTCACTGCTTCATGGTGTTGCCTTCATATCCGCATCTCCAGTTTCTTCAGCCTCCCAGTCCCAGCCCTACTCCCTTCAGCACTCCCCTACCCCACACCCCCCCCTCTCATCTCTCCCCCTGGCTCCTCCCCCTCTCTTACCAATCTAGCCTCCTGTTGCAGCAGCCCATTTGCCCACTTCAGCAATTGTTTCTTGCTGTGGTTGTCCCACTGATGACGGACGCTTGTGTTGCGCCTGAAACGTCGTGATTTCATTTATATTATACCTACGTGACTTTACCGAAAGAACCAAAGAGTATGGATCTCTGTAGTCACGAAAACTTCAAATCTAGACAGACGAGTTTGTTGACCGAGTGAGCCGAGCGGTGCACACGTCCGCCGCGTTACCTCTCACTTGCACGAGCAGCACCCCGGCCGGCGAGTTCTCCATCACCGCCGTCTCGTAGACGCTCCACTCGAATGCGGGCGCGTCGTCCTCAACGCCACCACGCGCACCGTCACCGGGACCTGCGCCGTGACGTCGGCTCCGCCCCGCCGCCACGTGGCCCTCACCTCGAAGCGTGGCTCCCCGCGGCCTCGCGGCCCAGCGCCCTCGCCACCACGATCCGCCCGTCGCGGGCGAGCACCGCGAACGCGCCGTCCCCGGCGCCGCCGCCGCGCCGCCGCCGGGCACCCGGCATACGCGGCCACCTCGTCGCCCGCCAGCGCGGCCGCCACCGCGCCGACCTCGCTCCCGCCGCCGCGTCCTCCGCGACTGTCAGCTCGTAGGCCGCCTCGGCGAAGGCCGGCGCCGCCGAGCCGGCGGCAGCACCGCGACGGACACGGGGACGGCGGCGGAGCGCCCGCCGCCGTCCTCGGCCACGACGAAGAACGACAGCCGCGAGCCCTCCAGGCCGGCGAGGCCGCCGCCCTTCGCGACTACGCGGCCCGTCAGGGGCTCCACCTCCAGGACGTCCTCGGAGGCGTCCGGCTCCCGCCCCTCCGGAGCGAGTAGACGACCGCCGCGTTGATACCCTCGTCGCGGTCCGTGGCGGCGACCCGCAGCACCGCGGTCCCCTTGGCGGCGCTCGCCGCGACGGCGCCCGAGTACTCGGCGGCGACAAAGCGGGGCCGTTGTCGTTCTCGTCCGTGGCGACCACCCTGACCGTGACGAAGGCCGCCCTGCCTCCGCCGTCCCGGGCCACGACGCGTATGTCCACGGCCCTCTCCGAGGCGTTTCCCTGTCGAGGGGAGCTTCGCGAAGATGCGCCCGCTCTCGTCGACGTGGAAGCGCTCGCGAGCGAACCAGTTCGTGATGGAGTACGACACTCGCCCGAAAGCGCCCGCGTCGGCGTCCGTGGCCCGCACCGAGACCACCGGGGTCCCCGCCTCGGAGTTTCGGGGATCTCCGCCGCGTACTTGGGCAGCTCGAAGACAGGGCTGTGCAGGTTTTCGGGCGGCAAGTCGACTGCCACCGTGGCGTTGCCGACGAACGTGCCGTCCGTGGCCGAGACTCGGAGGTGGTAGCGGGCCGCCGCTTCTGCCGGAGCGGCCCGGCGACGGAGACGACGCCGCTCTCGGCGTCGATCGCGAATCCGGCTGGTTCGTCGTCGCCGGAGACTATGGCGTACCGGAGCCGGCGGGCGTCCGACGCGTCGGCGTCGATCGCCCTCGGCGCGGCCACAAAGTGCCTGGCCGAGCCAGCCGGCTCACGGACGCCTCGTACAGCAGCCGATCAAAAACTGGGGAGTTGTCGTTCGCGTCGTCGACCGCGACGGTCACCGGAACTTCGGCGGCGAGGGGAGGCTCTCCGCCGTCCGTCGCCCTCACCGAGAAACGGCAAAGCCGGCTTCGCTCGTGATCCAGCAACGCCGTGGTCACGACCAGCCCGCTGTTCGGGTCCACGTGGAATCCCTCGCCGCCCTTCTCCCCGTCGTCCACGATCTCGTAGCGGAGCGCCCGGTTGGAGCCCGCATCGACGTCGGAGGCTCTCGCCTGGATGACGGAGGTCCCAGGGGGCGCGGATTCAGACAGCGTGGCGGCATAAGCACCCTGCGCGAAGAGCGGCCGGTTGTCGTTGACGTCTCCGACGACGATACCCAGGCTCACGTCGGCGTGCGAGCCCGTCCCGGGGCGGCGGCCTGCACCGTGAGGCGGTAGTAGGCCCGCGTCTCGCGGTCCAGAGGGCCGACGACGCTCACGACGCCCGTGCCGAAGTCGACGGAGAACTGGTAGAAGGGGTCGCCGTTGACGATGGAGAAAACTAGAGGCAGGCCCTCCGGGGCCGTCGCGCGGACGTGAGCGATCGGCGCGAGCGGCCCGACGTCCTCGGGCACCCACGCGACGTAGGAGGGACTCTGGAACACCGGCGCGGCCACCTCGAGCGCCGTGACCGTGACGCCGACCTCGGACGACAGCCAAGGAGTCCCGCAGTCCGTCGCCACGACGGTCACGACGAAGACCTTGCCCGACGCGTCCCGGGCGAAGCTCCTCCTCAGTGAGATGGCGCCGCCGGAACAATTTATGCCGAAGAGGCCGCCGTGGTCGTCCCTCAACGAGTACGTGACCCTGGCGTTCTGGCCGACGTCCCGGTCGAGGGCCGTGACGGTGAGCACGGCGCTCCCCGGCTCCGCCGCCACCCCGACAACCGCGCGGTACGGCAGGCCGACGAACGCCGGAGCGTTGTCGTTCACGTCGGCAACGTGCACCTCCACCACGGTGACCGCAACGAGCGGGCGCGCCCGGGAGCCGCCCCTCACCTCCACCAGCAGCTTGTAGCGGTCGCGCCGCTCCCTGTCGAACGCGACGCCGTCGGTCTCCAGGACGCCCGCCGTCGGCCGCATCCGGAAGGCGCCGCTGGGGTCCAGCAAGCCAAAGACGAGCGGCTCGTTGAGGTCTCCCCCGTCGCGACGATCGCGGCCACCACGACGACCGCCGCGCTGTTCTCGGGACGCGCGCCGAGTACTTTGCCGGAACCCGCAGCCTGCCGCGGGCCGCCTCCAGCACGGAGACCTTCACCCACGCGGCGCCGGAGAACCTCCCGTCGGACACCTCGACCCGGAGGTCGTAGCCGCGGCGATGAGGGAGGCGTTCCGCACGGCGATGTCGCCGGTGCGCTCGTCGACGGCGAAGGCGCCGCCGACGTTTCCCGAGGCGACGCGGTAGGTCAGCGCGGCACCGACGTCCGGGTCGTGGGCTGCCAGGGTCAGCAGGCGGACGCCGGCGCGGGTCGGCACGAGCAGCGCCGTCTCGTACGCGGCCGTCGAGAACGCCGGGGGCAGTCGTTGGCGTCCAGCACGGCGACGGTCACCTCGGCCGGCGCCTCGGCGGACAGACTCGGACTGCCGCCGTCCGACGCGGCCACCCGGAAGCGAAACTCGGCCGTCGTCTCGCGGTCCAGGGCCCCGGCGGTCCTGACGGCCCCCGTCCGCGGGTCGACGGAGAAGTACTTGCGGGCTTCGCGCTCCACTATGCGGTAGGAGACCGTCGCGCGCCCCTCGCCCTCGTCCGCGTCGGCGGCTCGGACGACGAGCGGGACGCCGTCGGGGTCCGTGACCGCGGCTCCCGCCGGCGCCTCCTCACCGACGGTCCCGCGGTAGCACGGGCGGTCGAAGACGGGCGCGTTGTCGTTCTCGTCGAGCACGCCGATCGACACCGACGCGTCCGCTGAGAGGCCCGCCACGTCCGTGGCCCGCACCGTCAGCCGGTAAGACGGCGTCCGCTCGCGGTCCAGCGGCCGCTTGGTGGCGACCACCCGGACGTCGGGTGGATGTCAAAAGCGCCTTCGGAATCGCCCTCCCGTATTTCGTAGGCGACCGTCGACCGCACGGAGGCGTTCACCGCGAGCACAAAGCTTCCGGGCGCGGCCCATTCGGCGATCTCCGCTGAGTAGCCTCCGCCTCCGAATTTGGGGGAGCGTGTCCGCGGCGGCGGCGACGACGACGACGCGGACGGTGGTATTGGTGGAGCGGCGGGGGTGCCCCCGATCCGCCGCCCTCACCACCAGCTCGTAGGCCTCCACCGCGGAGACGTCCAGCCTCTTCGCCACGACGACGAGGCCCAGCGTGCGGTGGACGGCGAAGGAATCCCCCACGTTTCCTGTCGGGAGAATTCGGAGGGCGTCTCGAATCGTCGTCGCCGTCGTCGTGGTGGGGCGAGCGCGAATTCGCGTCGTCAAAACCTAAGGGAACCGTCGAGGACAAACGACGCGGGGGAAGCCCCGGCGCCCGTCGGCTGCCGGGCCCTCGGCAATCCGAGCCGGACCCGCGACTCGCTCGGGAGGGAGACGCGACGGACGATGGGGGAGCGCCGGCGGTGGGAACGGTGGCGGTGGGAGTGGTGGCGGGGCGGTCACCGTATGCGATGCTGTAGCCGACGTAGCGTTGGGGCCATCGTCGCGGTCCACTGCCGCGACGCGCACCACGGCGGAGCCCACGGCCGCCGACTCCGTCACGCGGGCCTCGTAGGGACCGCCGGTGAAGGCGGGCGCGTGGTCGTTGGAATCGACGACCGTCACCGCCACCGTGGCGAACGCTCGCCTCACGGGGACCCCGCCGTCCTGCACCTGAGAGAGAGAGTGAGAGAGTGAGCGAGAGAGTGAGAGAGAGAGTGAGAGAGAGAGAGAGTGAGAGAGTGAGCGAGTGAGAGAGTGAGTGAGAGAGTGAGTGAGAGAGTGAGAGAGCGAGCGAGTGAGAGAGCGAGAGAGCGAGAGAGTGAGAGAGAGTGAGAGAGTGAGAGAGAGAGGGAGAGAGTGAGAGAGTGAGCGAGAGAGAGAGAGTGAGAGAGAGAGTGAGTNAGAGAGTGAGAGAGTGAGTGAGAGAGAGTGAGAGAGTGAGTGAGTGAGAGAGAGTGAGAGAGTGAGCGAGAGAGAGAGTGAGAGAGTGAGTGAGAGAGTGAGAGAGTGAGAGAGTGCACTTCAGCGTGGCGCCCTCTCACCATGACGGTGAGCAGGTGGCTCCGCTTGGCCTCTCGGTCCAGCCTCTCGGCGGCGGTGACCTCGCCGGTGATGGGGTCTACGCGGAACAGACGCAGGCTCTCTTCGGCGTCACCGCCGCCGACGCCGACGAGGGAGAAGGAGAGCCAGGCGGCGACGGCGCCGGCGTCAGCGTCCGTCGCCTTCAGCCGCAGGATCGGGGCGCCGGTGGGAGGGGTCTCCTCGGCGACGGTCGCCTCGTAGCGGTCACGGGAGAAGCGGGGCCGGTGGTCGTTCACGTCCAGCACCGTCACCTCCACCTAGTGGGGGGGGAGGGGTAGGTGGTGAGGGTGGGGGTGAGGGTAGTGGGGTGAGTAATGTGGTGATGTGGGTGGTAAAACAACCCCCTACCTCCTCGTGGTGCCGGACGGGCAACGCTGTCGTGGACAGTGCTGTGGGGGGGAGGGCCAATTCCAATTGGCCTTTCCCTTATGGCATCTGTGACCACCACAGTGGCTAAATGGGAGCTCTGGACAGGTGCGAGGGGCTGGTAACCCTCCACCTTCAATTAACTACCACTAAACTACGACCGAAAAATGTAATTAACAAGCTTGTGCCAGAGGCCCCGGGGGGACAGGCGTCTATGACATCTCTGGGCTAAACCCCAAATGGCGGAGCCAGGAGATTGAATCTTCACCCTCGGGCTCCTCCAGAAACAATGAAAAACCACTTCGCGTGGCCACGTGGAATGTTCGAACACTCACTGCGGAGGAGACGCTGCTACTCCTCTGTCGGGAGCTGGACCGGTACCACCTGGATCTCTGTGGCATTCAGGAGGTCCGGTGGACCGGTTCTGGCTCCTGCCACCATGAGGGGTGGAGAGTCCTCTACTCGGGGCAGGAACTTCCAAACAACAGGGTGTGGCTCTTCTTCTTGACACCGCTGGTACCAGTCATCGGCAAGTCCACGCAGCTCCACGTCCTCCTGTACCACATCACTCCATCTCTTCTCTAGCCCGTGCCGCGCCCGTTTAGCCCCCTCGATCCGGCCGAACAAAAGCTGTTTAGGCATGCGGTGGCTGGGCATGCAGGCTACATGACCCAGCCAACGCAGCCTTGCCTGCCGGAGGAGCTCACCGATGGGACTTTGCCCAGATCTTTCAAGGATTTGTGAGCTCCTCACACAATCCAGACACACACACACAGACACACATACACACACACACAGNCACACACACACAGACACACACCGACACACACACACAGACACACACAGACACACACACACCGACACACACAGATACACACACACAGAGACACACACACACAGACACACCGACACACACAGACACACACCGACACACACAGACATACACACAGACACACACACACAGAGACAGACACACACACAGACACACACAGACACACACAGACACACAGACACACACACACAGACACTCACACACACAGACACACACAAACACACACACAGACACACACAAACAGACACACACACAGACACACACACACACAGACACACACACGCACAGACACACACCGACACACACAGACACACACACAGAGACAGACACACACACACAGAGACACACACACACAGACACACACACACAGACACACACACAGAGACACACACACACCGACACACACATACACACACCGACACACACAGACACACACACACACAGAGACACACAGAGACAGACACACACAGACACACACACACATACACACACCGACACACACAGACACACACACAGACACACACACAGACACACACAGAGNCACACACACAGACACAGAGACACACACACAGAGACAGAGACACACAGACACACACACACATACACACACTGACACACACAGACACACACACAGACACACACCGACACACAGACACACACACACACAGACAGACACCGACACACACAGACAGACACACACACAGAGACACACAGACACACACACAGACACACACACAGAGACAGACACACACACATAGACACACACACACAGACACACACCGACAAACACAGACACACACACAGAGACAGACACACACACACAGAGACACACACACACAGACACACACCGACACACAGACACACACAGACACACACACACACACAGAGACACACACACACAGACACACACCGACACACAGACACACACCGACACACACACACAGACACACACACACAGAGACACACACACACAGACACACACACACACAGACACACATCGACACACACACACAGACACACACCGACACATACACACACAGAGACACAGACACATACACACAGACACACACACAGACACACACCGACACACAGACACACACACACAGAGACAGACACACACACAGAGACACACACACACAGACACACACCGACACACAGACACGCGTGCCCGCCCACCAGGGTGGTTGCAGCGTTGGTCCCGTCGGTGAGCGTGACGATGAGCCGGTAGAAGGAGCACCGCTCAGCGTCCAGCGGCTTGGCCACCTCCACAAAGCCGCTGTGCTCCGTCACGTGGAAGCTGCCCTCCACGTCACCACCTGTCAACACGCGGCGCCCCTACCGTCATCATTGTCATCATCATGTCACCGTTAACCCATCAACATGATGTCACCATAAACACAACACGTGGGCTGGGTTGTGTGGTGTGTGTGGTGTGTCTGTGGTGTGTGTGTATGTGTGTGTGTGTGTTGAGTGTGTGTGTGTGTGTGTGTGTGTGTGTGTGTGTGTGTGTGTGTGTGTGTGTGGTGTGTACAGTGAGGGAAAAAAGTATGTGATCACCTGCTGATTTTGTACGTTTGCCACACTGACAAAGAAATGATCAGTCTATAATTTTAATGGTAGGTTTATTTGAACAGTGAGAGACAGAATAACAACAAAAACATCCATAAAAAACGCATGTCAAAAATTTTATAAATTGATTTGCATTTTAATGAGGGAAATAAGTATTTGACCCCTCTGCAAAACATGACTTAGTACTTGGTGGCACAACCCTTGTTGGCAATCACAGAGGTCAGACGTTTCTTGTAGTTGGCCACCAGGTTTGCACACATCTCAGGAGGGATTTAGTCCCACTCCTCTTTGCAGATCTTCTCCAAGTCATTAAGGTTTCGAGGCTGACGTTTGGCAATTCGAACCTTCAGCTCCCTCCACAGATTTTCTATGGGATTAAGGTCTGGAGACTGGCTAGGCCACTCCAGGACCTTAATGTGCTTCTTCTTGAGCCACTCCTTTGTTGCCTTGGGCTGTGATTTCAGTCCTTCATGGCGTAGTGTGTTACCAACTGTTTTCCTGGTGACTATGGTCCCAGCTGCCTTGAGATCATTGACAAGATCCTCCCTAGTTCTGGGCTGATTCCTCACCGTTCTCATGATCATTGCAACTCCACGAGGTGAGATCTTGCATGGAGCCCCAGGCCGAGGGAGATTGACAGTTCTTTTGTGTTTCTTCCATTTGCGAATAATCGCACCAACTGTTGTCACCTTCTCACCAAGCTGCTTGGCGATGGTCTTGTAGCCCATTCCAGCCTTGTGTAGGTCTACAATCTTGTCCCTAACATCCTTGAGAGCTCTTTGGTCTTGGCCATGGTGGAGAGTTTGAAATCTGATTGATTGCTTCTGTGAACAGGTGTCTTTTATACAGGTAACAAGCTGAGATTAGGAGCACTCCCTTTAAGAGTGTGCTTTAAGAGTGTGCTCCTAATCTCTGCTCGTTACCTGTATAAAGACACCTGGGAGCCAGAAATCTTTCTGATTGAGAGGGGGTCAAATACTTATTTCCCTCATTAAAATGCAAATCTATTTATAACATTTTTGACATGCATTTTTCTGGATTTTGTTGTTGTTATTCTGTCTCTCACTGTTCAAATAAACCTACCATTCAAATTATAGACTGATCATTTTTTTGAGGGACAAACGTAAAAATCAGCAGGGGATCAAATACTTTTTTTCCCTCACTGTATGTGTGTGTGGTGTGTGTGTGTGTGGTGTGTGTGTGTNTGTGTGTGTGTGTGTGTGTGTGTGTGTGGTGTGTGTGTGGTGTGTGTGTGTAGTGTGGTTCAAGGATACTTGGACGACGTAGTTGGAGGCACACTTATTTATTAAGTACCAAGTACAGAACAGGCCGGGATGTACAACACTGGAAGGGGTATCGGCCCCTTCACCCGTCTAACTGGGAGGTCAACTCTCTAGGTCACAGCTAGCCTACTCCTAGGTCCTCCACTACCAGGCTGGGAGAGGCTAGCTAACCCAGCCCTGGTTAAGCTGGGATCACGGCACCCTGAGTCCCCAGACCGGCTCTTACAAGAGCATCGGCTCTGGGCTCTCGGGGCCACGCCACTGGCTTGCCCTGGTCGGTCCTGAGAAGGACAGCGATCCAGGGGAGTCCCAGGGCCTATCTAGCCGGTCTTCTTGCTTCACTGGTTAAGGCTGAACACTGAACCCCGAGCCCTCCGGCTCACCGCCTTATATAGCAACTCCCCTACTGAGGGTGGGGCCACGGGGATCCCAGCTCCGTGTCAGCCCCCCAGGCTGAACGGTGCGGACGTTGCTGTAAGCACCTCCTCGCGTACAGACATAGCCACGCCCAGTGTGTTTGTTTGCCATCCGTAACAACTCTACAACACCCCCTCCGTAACACCTCTACATGTGTGTAGTGTGCGGTGTGTGTGTGTGGTGTGTGTGTGTGTGGTGTGTGTGTGTGTGTGTGTGTGTGTGTGGTGTGTGTGTGTGTGTGTGGTGCATCGTGTGACCTGTGATGCTGAACCAGAGGAGGCTGCCCCCCGTACTCTGCGTTGGGAGCACGATCACCACTAAGCCCACGGCGGCCGTCTCCGCCATGGAGACCACGTGCCGGTTCAGGGCGAAGGCCACGGGCGTCTCGGGTGGCCGAGGAGCGGCGATCCACTCCACGTGCAGCGTGGCCGTCGAAGACTTGGGTGACCGCCCGCTGTCCGTGGCGTTAATCTGCGGAGCCAGCGATGCCGAGATCGGCGAGTTCCGTTTCAGCGGTCGAATCGTCACGGTGATATAAGAGGTGAGGGAGGGGGGTCCTTGTGTCGGGTCGGGGTTATGTTGTCGCGCGCGTCTGTGTGAGGAGGAGGAGGAGGAAGAGGATGGGAGTAGGGAGAGGAGGAGGGAGCGGAGGAGGGAGGAGGAACAGGAGGGGGAGGAGAGAGGAGGGAATAGCACGAGGGAGTGTGCCCAGCACCGTGATGGAGTTGGATGTCCCCGCAGGCTGCCGGCTGCTCTGGCTGTAGACGATTCCTCGCACGTGGTCGATGGCAAAGTCTCCGACGTCGTTCCCCCGCTGATGATGTACCGCAGGTCGGCGTTGGCGCCCTGGTCGGCGTCGGCGGCGTAGACGCGGGCGACGGGCACCGCCGGGCGCTCGGTCGGTTCCTCCGCCGCCGCCACCACCACGTTGACACGCGTGCGGTTCCTGGGGAAGCGCGGGGCGTTGTCGTTCTCGTCGGAGACGTTCAGCGACACCACCACCCTCGCTTCACGCGGGGCACGCCGCTGTCCACGATGGACACCTGGCACCAGCGAAGGGGGGGGGCGGAAACACACACAGACACACACGCACAACAACAACAGCCGCAATTCAGCCACTAAGTGGCGGTGACGTCACCACGACGCTTGTGCCAGGCCATGTGCACGTGAGGTCACGGGGCAGACCCAGCAGGTGCCACGGGTCAACTGAGACGACTGGCTGATGCACCACCTGTGCCCCCTCCTGTACCACCACTACCACCATCACCACTACCACCACAACAACAACAACCACTACCACCACCACTACCACCAGCAATACCACCAACACTACTACCACCACCACCACTACTACCACTACCACCACTACCACCACCATCACTCCACCACCACTACTACCACACCACCACTACTACCACTACCACCACCACCATCACTCCACCACCACTCCACCACTACCACCACCACCACTACCACCACCAACCACTACTACCACCACTACACCACCACCACCACAACTACCACCACACCCTACGACCACCACTACCACCACCATCACTCCACCACTACCACCACCACTCCACCACTACCACCACCACCATCACTACCACCACTACTACCATTGCCACCACTATCACTACCAGCACTACCACCACCACTACCACCACCATCACTACCACCACTACCACCACCACTACCACAATCACCACCCTCACGGTGACTCTCACCTCCAGCTCGTGCTCCGCCTGCCTCTCTCTGTCCAGCGGCCTGCTGGTGGTGCGGATGACGCCTGCAACGAGTCGTTCGCCGGAGGTGAACCACAACCATCCCACGCCGGCCGGCACACGCACGCGGTGGGGTGGGGGGGTCAACGTGGAAACGGGGGGTGGGGGGGTAGCTTGTCAGTTGACAACTTAAAGACGACAAATATTGCCCCGTGATGTTGGGTCACATCAAGTGAAACGGTGATGCGTCAATAGTAAATGTGTGGATGTGCCCTCCACCCCCACCACCCCCACCCGTGCTGGTGTCTATGGTGAAGAATCCCTGCGGGTCTCCGCCGACGATGTTGAACGTGAGGCCCCTGGCCCGGGCCCCCCGTCGGCGGCCGCGGCGCTGTCGTTGGTGGCCTCGTCCGGGTCCCAGGCGTCCACACGCACGACCCGACGCCCCCACGGGAGTTCTCAGCCACCTCGGCCTGTACCACGGATTCGACGCCCGTGGGGGTTGTCGTTCACGTCCTGGGGGGGGTGCGGCGGCGGCGGGATGGGGGCGGCAGAGAGGCACGGTACTCGCACCGTGTCGTCTTAAAACGCAGCGTGCAAACGCGCGAGCGCGTACGTGCGAGTTTCCGTACCAGAACCTCCACGTAGACGTGCATCGTGGCGAAGCGAGGGACGAGTCCGCGATCCGTAGCGTGCACCGCGAGCCAGTAGCTGCGAGCCGTCTCGCGATCCAGTGGCTGCGCCGTGACGATCGCCCCTGATGGCGCGGAACGCCGCGAATGACACGCGGCAGAGACGAGTCAGCGTCATTAGCCGTGAGGATGAGGGGGGAGGAGGGGGGAGGTGGGAGGAGGAGCGGAAGGGGGGGAGGAGGAGGTTAGCAGTGGTAGTAGTGTAATGTGAGGATATATCCGGCTCACTGACGTATCACAACTCGTCACGATGATTGGCTCTGCCGGTCCTGGTTTATAGACAATGGGGGGAAGCCTAGGGGCGTGGCCTGACGTAATGGAAAGGTGACAGCTGTAAGGTTGGTTCTGCTGGCTTTGGCCTCAGCCAATGGGGAGATGAGTCAGGGGCGTGGTCCCGGGAACTGACGAGGAAGCCTGGAATATTCCATGGAGGCTAACCAGGATTGCGGAAACGTACCACGTGACCCGGTATTAAATAGGGGTGGAGACAAGCGACACGGGGGTCAGAACGGGAACGAACAGAGGAAGGGGGCCACGCGGGAGCGGGGCTCCGGGTTGCCACGTGGCAGTACGTCTCTCTCTCTATCTGTCCCTCTCACGCTGCCTGTCAGCAGCGTGAAGGAAAGCTGTAATACAAGTTGAATAAAAGACGGATTCCAGAAGTCGCGCAACGAGACTTATTACAGTAGTACTAGTGGTGGCTGTAGTGACAGTTGTAGTGGGGTGGTCTACCGGTCTCCGGATGAACGCTGAAGACTCGCAGGTCGGATCTGTCCACGAGAGAGTACACAACCTGCCCATCGCGCCCCACGTCTTCGTCCGTGGCCACGACAGCGACGACAGCGGCCCCCACGGGGACGTCCTCCCGCATGGCGGCTGCCGCGGCGAACTCCGCGAAGCGCGGGGCGAAGTGGTTCTCGTCCACGTCCACCACCTCCACCGTCGCCCGGCAGACGGCCGAGGGCGGCCCCGCGGGGTCGCCGTCGCGCACGGCCACCGTCAGGCCGTAGCGGCGTCGCCTCTCGAAGTCGAGCGGCCGGCCAACCGCAGGGCCCCGCTCGTCTCGTGCACCTCGAACGTGCCGCCCCCTCGCCCAGCAGTGAGTAGTGCGCCTCCCCGGCCGGCCCCAAGTCGGGGTCACGAGCGTCCAGCCAGCCGAGGACGGCCCCCACAGGGACGTCCTCCCGCACGCGAAGGAGGAGGGGGGCCGGCGCGCAAGTGGGTGTGTGATCGTCCACGTCCTCCACCTTCACGGTCACCGTGGCGACGGAGGAGAGGCGGCTCTCCTCCGGCGCCAGGTCCGACGCCTCACCAGCAGCGCGTGCTCGGCGCGCCGCTCGCGGTCCAGCGGCGCCGCCACCTCCAGGGCGCCCGTCTCGGCGTCCACGCGGAAGAGGTCGGTGCCGGACAGCAGGCGGTAGCGCACGGCGCCCGCGTCACCCTCGTCGCCGTCGGCGGCCTCCAGCCGGAGCACCTCGTGGCCCGGCCGCGCGCTCTCCGGCACCCGGGCCACGTAGACGCTCGCGAGAACTCCGGCCTGTTGTCGTTGACGTCCGAGACGACCACCCGGAGGGTGGCGCTAGCGGAGCGCCGCGGCGTGCCCAGGTCGTGGACGACGACGTTCACGAGGTAGGAGGCGGCGGCCTCGTGGTCCAGCGGCTGCAGGACCCTCACGACGCCGGTCTCCGCTTCCACGGCGAAGTCGCTCGCCCCGTTGTCGCCGCGCCGTCGTCCGTCAGGGCGTATAGCAGCTTCCCCTCGAAGCCGTTATCCGGATCCTCGGCCTCCATTCGAGCGACCTCCGTCCCGACGGGCAGGTCCTCGCCGACTTCCACGGCGACCGCCGGGCGGCGAACGCTGGCGCGTGCCGATTGACGGCGCTGGTGGCGAGGGGTGGCGGGCGGTCTCGCCGGAGCCTCTCGGCCATCCTCGGGCGATCCCGTCTCCGCGCACCGCCACGACGGTGCCCGTCCGGGAGCGACGTCCACGACCGAGACGTTCAGGAACGCCGTCTCTGCCGAGAGTTCCCCGTCGGTGGCCGTGAGGCCGAGGCGGAAGGCCCCCGCCGGCCCGACGGCGACGTCGGCGAGGGAGCGCGCTAGCGTCACGACGCCGCGGGCGCCGTCGAGCGCGAAGAAGCCGCCCTCGTTCCCAGACGCGATGCCATAGCGCGCCGGCCGGAGCGCGTCGGCGTCCATGGCCGACGCGTGAAGATCGTCTCGCCCGGCAGGAGGTTGCGGGAGATCTCACCCGCGCAGTCCACCCTCTCGAAGACGGGCACGTTGTCGTTCACGTTGGCGACGCGGACCGTCGCGATCACCTCGGCCTCCCGGCGAAACGGAGTTCCCCAGTCCGAGGCTCGCACGCGCAGCCAGTAGACCCCCGCCGTCTCCTCGTGGTCCAGCGGCCCGTCGTGACGACGATGCCCGTGTGGGGGTCAATGGCGAACGGGCCGGGCTCGGCGTCTGCCAGGCCGTATGTCACGCGGCCGTTGTACCCCTCGTCCTCGTCCGTGGCATGCACCGTGAGCACGATGGTACCCGCCGGGACGTCCTCTCTCAACGAGGTGGAGTAGTCGGGCCGCTCGAACGCCGGGGCGTGGTAGTTATAGTCCGCGACGTCAATCTCGACCCTGGCGACGCCCGAACCGGGGTCGGTCCCGACATCGAATTCGAAGCGGCGTCTGTCGCCATCCGCCAGAGACTTGCGAACGGAGACGACCCCGGTGGCAGGGTTCATGGCGAAGAAGTCGCCGTCGNCGCCGCCTTGGACGACGTATCGGCAGCTCCGCGCGCCGCAAGAGGCTCTGACCGCGAGCACGACGGCGCGGGCGGAGCCCGCCGCTCGACGGCGCCCGTGTAGACCCTCCGCTCGAACGCGCCGGCGGCGTTGCCCCCCGGACGGTAACCGTGATGGGCCGCGAGTACCTGGGTGGCCTCCCCCGTCGCGAGCCTGCACGGTGAGGTTCACCCCGAAGGGGAAGTCCGCCCAGTCCAGAAGCCCCGAGAGCCTCACCGCGTAGGTCGAGCCGGGGTTGGCTCCGTCCGTCGGGGCGACGGAGAACGCCCGGAGGGGGTCGCCGGCGACGATCTCTACAGCGGTGATCTCCCCCTCGGGACCGGCGTCGCCGTCCCCCGCGATGAGCTCGGCGTAGCGGGGTCGGCGAACGATGCCTGCGGCCCGCGAGTCGCGACGAGGGCGACACGGGGGGCGTGGGCGTTCGCCCGGCTCACGTTCACCGCGATGCGCGCCCAGCTGCTCAGCCCACCGCTGTCGAAGCCAGCACCTTGAACTCGTGCAATGCCACGTCGCCAGGCTCCATCGGTCTCCTGGCGAGAGTCACCGCGCCGTTCGTGGGTGTACGGCGAACACGTCCGAGCGATTTGCCAGGGCGTAATAAGCGCCCGTTGAGGCCCCGGTCGGCGTCCGTGGCGGCGACGCGAAGGACGACGGTGCCCGCCGGCGCGTCGTTGGCGACGCTGCGGAGTACGACAACGCCGAGAACAGAGGCCTCCGGTCGTTTTGGTCCTTCACCTGGACAAAGACCGTAGTGAACGCGGCTCCGTAGCCGTTCTCCGAGAACGCTTTCACCGCAGCGCGTAGCCGCTCCGCTCCTCGCGGTCCAACGGCACACCCCTCGTGCGATGCGCAAGAACCAAAAGTCGCCCATGACGAGCCCCTCCGCCTTAAAAGCGGCCTCCTCGTCCCCAGACACGACGGCGTACCGGGCCCCGGAGGTCGAGCGGCCAACGTAGATCCCCATCTTGTCGTGGCTCTCCACGTACGTCCTGGGCGCGGAGTTCTCGTAGACGGTGGCGTGGTAGGCCGAACTGGTGAAGCGCAAGGGCGACTCTGGCAGGCCGCGTTGCCCGCCGAGGCATCTCCCGCACGGCGGCAGCAGCAGGAGCAGCAGCGGGAGGAGCACCCAGGCCATCGTGTCGGGCGTGAGGCTCTGTGCCCGAGAGCCGCCGATGACACGGAGCCGCGGTCGGAGAGGCGGGCGCTGCCAAAGTCTCCGGGTTCGTTCGGCGCTTCCAATGGGGTATTGGTCCTCCTCCTGTAACGTGTCAGATCAAGAACAAACACAAACCAAACAATTTTTATTTTTGCCAGGTAAGGCGCCCCGCTAAGCTACCGGGTAGCGCTTTTTCAGAAGCGACCTGGCCACCGTAAACGACAGCTCAACAATGTGGCTCATCATCGTCATCGTCATCACGTGGATATGTATATTTACAGCAGCAGCCAAATACTCGAAAGGCACATTTCTACAATAACCGCCATCGCCACTAAGAGGCGACATCACCACGACGCTCGTGCCAAGCTATGTGCACCTTGAGGCCACGTGAAGTGTCGAACGCCCGCTGGCATGAGGTCATGTGGTAGACCCAGGTGCCACGCTCGTTGTTGTGAGCGTTGCTCCTCCGCCCGCCGATGTTGTTGGAGGGCGACTGCCTCTAACTGCCCAGCAGCGTCCTCCACGAGCCTCCTCCACAGAGGCCGATCTTGACATCGCTGGTAACAGTCATCGGCAAGTCCACTCAGCTCCACTCCTCCTGTACCACATCACTCCATATCTTCTCCAGCCTGTGCCGTGCCCATTTAGCTCCCTCGATCCGGCCGAATAAAAGCTGTTTAGGCATGACCCAGCCAACGCAGCCTTACTGCCGAGGAGCTCACCGACGGGCCTTTGTCCAGCCCTTTCAAGGATTTGTGAGCTCCTAACACAATCCAGCCTGGTTAAACCCAGGATGGATCATAGGCAGGCCAGCCTAAATGTTTCCAACCGGTGAAGATGCTCCATTAGGGGGAAAACGTTTCGCAAGCGTAGAGGAGTGAGGGAATGACCGTGGCCGAAAAAACCTGAAGCTTCGTGCGGAGCGACAAACCAGGTAGCTTCCACACAGCGTTACGCAAACGATGAAAAGATATTGCCGCTCAACTGATTCGGAGACGTCTGCTGTCAAACCGGAGACGGTGATGAGCACACTGCCCAGGTATTGGAAACTCTCCAATCTCTGCACAACTGCCTCATCGCCAATTGGGAGCTGTGGGGGTGGAGTGTCTGATGGTACAAAATACAGGCAGGTGCTTAGTTTTGGTGGGGCTGATGGTAAGGCCCCACACCTCTTAGTGGCACGCTCCAGTATCAGCAACAGCACCTCCAACTCCTCCTCTCAGTGAGCAGCAATTACCAGATCATTGGCATACATAACGTGGTTGACCAACAGGGAGCCATCCCTTGACCGCACCCGGGCATCGATCAGCATCCCAATGTATCTGTACCAGATGGAAATTCCTCCGTACAGCCATCAAGGCTTCACTACTACGTGGTCAAAAAGATTTAAATAATGTAGGAACCAGAGGACATCCCTGTCGCATCCCAAGGTGAACAGGAAATGGCTCCGACTCCCGGCCACGTAGTTTTACCCGGGCCCACTCAACATCATGAAGGTCCTTAATGATCGTGAGCAGAGGTCAGGGACTCCGAAAGCATGAAGAACAACCCAGAGCCCAGTCATACTGATGGTATCATAGGGCTTCACCAGATCAATAAAGCAGACATGTAGGTCTTGGAATTCTCACACCTCTGCTGTAGCAGACGGACAAAAAAATAGCGTCTGTGCACACTGCGGAGTAAATAATCCTTGCCCAGACCTTGCCCGGCACTCTGAGGAGTGCAATGCCCCTGTAGTTGTTACAGTCTGTGCAGCCCCCCTTCTTAAAGAGGGGACCACCAGGGCATTCTTCCAGTCCTGCAGAACCCGCCAGTGGTCCAGACTGTCGTTATGATGTCATATAGGGCAGTCTGTGCACAAACGCCACCCTCCCTCAGCATTTCGCTTGGGAGATCATCTCTGCCCGGTGCCTTTCCTGGTCTCAGACTCTGGATCACCTTTAGTACATCCTCAACAGATGGCACCTCAGCTAGCCACTCACAGGGGGTGACTTCTTCTTCCGAGGCCTCAGCAGGATCATCCCCAGTTTGTCCCGCAATGTTTTCCATGCCAAGGCATTTCCCCTTTCCCAGGACTTCACAGAAATGCTCAGCAAATCTGCAAACTGTTCCTCAGGGTCGGAGATTGGATCACCGTTTTTCCCCTGATGGTAATAGGTGTGGTGCTGCAGGTTACTTTTTGATGGAGTTTAACACGTAGGCTTTCACGACCAATATCATCCGTAATAGAGATGTTTTTTGGGTTAGATCGCGTAAATAAATACACTGATACGCATTTCTAAATCATCTCAACTCGCAAAACCCATCCATCCAGTTCACCATGGAAGTGGAAGCTGACATAACATTACCATTTCTAGATATTCTGCTCGGATGGGGTAGAAATGGTAAAATAACATACTGACGCCTATCTGAATGCAGTCACACCATCACACCGCACAGAATACTGCTCTTATCAAACACTCATTATTGAGCTAAAAAAGTATCAGATGGTGACAGTCTGAGAAGTGAAATTCAATATGTTAAGGAAGCGCTGCAAATGAACGGCTACAATGATGCACAAATCAACAAAGCATTGAATACCAAAACCAAATCAAGTAATTCAAACAATCAAAATACCGTACATTGCGGGAGTAACTGATAAACTAGCCAGATGTTTGGAAAAACAAAACATCTGAGTCATTTGTATCTGGTACAAAAGATGTATTACCGAAGGTAATGTGTGTTCAGGATCAACTGCACGTGTGGCAAATGTTATGTTGGGCAAACAGGACGAATGATCAGCACGAGACTAAAAGAACATCAGAAAATATTAAATTCTCCCAAATGCAACTGTCAGCAGTAGCAGAACATGCGTGTCAACCAGGACACTCAATTGATTTTGATGTTTAAGTGTTGTGCAAAACTAGCTACTACTGGCCAAGACTATGAGAGAATCTATAGAAATTTATAGAATTAAAAAAACTTTAACCATTCGGATAGCTACCGTATTAGTGCTGCGTGAAGCGAATAATCAAAGAAATAATATTTAAATTCATGCCTACAAAGATCAGCGTACTTCAAAAGGGATTACCATTGGTAGGGCTATTTTAATAAACACAATAGACAGGAAGGACAAGATCAAAGGGCTCGCATAATGCACACGCATAATATACATTACCTCACAGAGGTCGCAAACGGGTTTTGATTCCTTACCCGTACCCGTACCCGGCCGCACCAGGGTCGCAAACGGGTACCCGTACCCGGCCGTACCCGTACCCTACCCGTACCAGGCCGGGTACGGGTAGGTACGGGTATCGGGTACCTGATTGCGACCTCTGAGATAAAGCCATGTTGCAGGCGCGGGTGGGTTGATTCTAGGAACTTGAATTTTGAGAATAGACAAGACGTTGGGAAATGAGTGACAGTTACTCACCAGTGACTCACAGTCTACCCGTATCCGTACCCGGCCGCACCAGGGTCGCAAACGGGTACCCGTACCCGGTCGGGTACGTGTAGCCGGGTATCGGGTAGGGTACGGGTATCGGGTACCCGGTTGCGACCTCTGTTACCTCAGTAATGCCCCCCCCCCCACCCACATTGTGCAAGAGCGCAGAAGGGTGGTCAACACATCTACGCCTCTATATAAGGAACGAAACAGTAAGACTTCTCCACAAATCTGGCTGTCGCCTGATGAAGCTCGTTGTAATTACTGGCGAAACGTCATACTCAGATTGTTAATGTTGTGGCTTGGCTCTCCAACACACCGGTGTGCTGTACTAGTGACGAATTGGCATGTTCTGTTTACGTGACAGCCATTACTAATTGGCTGTGTCGGGTGGTGGCTGGTTTTAACAACACAATTTTTGATGGAGTTAAATAGTGATTTGTGATCGTGGGCGATTAAGGCAGACTCCATCTCCTCAGCAACCCGCGACCACCCTTCCTTGCAGCACCTCACGGCTCTCTGAACCTCCGAGCGAAGGCTGCGGTAAGCCTCCTCATTCTCCGACGTGGGATACTGAAGCCGATGAGAGTGGGCCTTTCGCTTTTTCTCAGCCAGCTTGAACACCTCCTCTGTCAGCCAGGGTCTTTGGGGGGTCTGGACCGCTTACCCAAAGCAGCCATTGCAGCTGCAAGAGCCACAGTCCTAAACCTCGCCCATTTCCCCTCGACATCTGGAGGAGTGGGGACGATGCTAACCCCAGCCGCAGGCGATGATTAAATTCTCACTTACAACTTTCATCAGCTATCTGAGACCAAGCCACCTTGGGTGTGAATGGGGTCCTGGGTGTGCACCCACCACCAGAGTGAAAGAATGGCAGGCGCATCTTACAGATGACTAGTCAATGGTCAGTGGGCAGATCAGCTCCACGGTAGGTCCCGGTGTCAAGGACATGGGCCCGCATCCACTCTTCCGTCACTATGTAGTCCAGCAGATGTTCTTGCTTGGACCCGGCATGCATCCATGATGCTGTGTGGATGCGTCGATGCCGGAACAGTGTGTTGGTAATTACAAGCCCATGGGTTGCACACAAATCTAGCAGCCTCCTACCGTTGTTATTGAGCTGATCTGGCCCATGTCTTCCGATCACTCTAGACCAGGTGCCAGCATCATGACCAACTCGGGCATTGAAGTCACCCAACAAGATGACTCAGTCCCAAGGGACCACTTTAGCCAACACCTGTGACAAGTCATAGAAGGCATCTGACTCATTGGCTTTGCCTGCATCCCTCCACGGATGTTTGTCTTCGGTTGGGACATAAGTAACCATGACCACCACTCCTCGCCTCTGGTTGATGGAAGGTGAGCCCAAAGTATCCTGTGGCTTGCAGCTTCCCACACCTCACCGCCACGCTCCCATGCCCTCTTCATTATTTTGTTCAGAAGAAGAGCCACTCCCTATTGTTTGGCAGTCTCCTGCCCTGAGTAGAGGACTCATGGTAGCAGGATTCAGAGCCGGTCCACCGGACCTCCTGAATACCAGAGATCCAGGTGGTACCGGTCCAGCTCCCAACAGAGGATTGGCAGCCTCTCCTCCGCAGTGAGCGTTCGAACATTCCACATGGCTACCCGCAGTGTTTTTTTGTTGTTTCTGGAGGAGCCCCGAGGGAAAACATTCATAGATGCCTGTCCCCCGGGGCCTCCGGCACAAGCTTATTAATTCAATATTTTACGTGTGTTGTGTAGTTCAAGGTGGAGCGGTTACCAGCCCCTCACACCCGTCCAGAGCCCCCATGTAGCCGCTGTGGTGGTTACAAACGCCATGAGGGGAATGGTCAATCTAAATTGGCCCTCGCCCCACGGCACTGCCCATCACAGGGTTGCCGTCCGGCACCACGAGGTAGGGAGTTGTTTTCTACAGGCTCATAGAGACCCGCATAAATATAGAGACCCACAGAAACCCACTGCGAGCCCAGAGAGATCCACTCATTTAGCCCCATAATTTAACTCTTTTTTACTTTAGCCAGTAAAGCCGACTGAGCTATGTAGCTTCTTTTTCAGAAGCGCCCACCTGGCTCTCACAAGCGATAGCTCAACGAAGCCATCGTCTTATCATCACGTGGAAATCTATAGCAGCCAAATAGTCAAAATGCATGACGTTAATGAGGAAATAAAAACAGAGGACCCGTAGAAAAATCCACACCACCACGGGCGAGGAGACACGCAAACTCCAAATCTACAGCAGCAGCAGGCGTCTTCAGGGTCGGGATCGTACCCACGACCTCCTGCGTACCAGGTGAGGTAGTTAACATCTCCTATACACTGTGATGATGATGATGAGAGATGCAAACTCCAAATCTACAGCAGCAGTAACAGGCGTCTTCAGGGTCGGGATCGTACCCACGACCTCCTGCATACCAGGTGAGGTAGTTAACATCTCCTATCCACTGTGATGATGATGATGAGAAATGCAAACTCCAAATCTACAGCAGCAGTAACAGGCGTCTTCAGGGTCGGGATCGTACCCACGACCTCCTGCGTACCAGGTGAGGTAGTTAACATCTCCTATCCACTGTGATGATGATGATGAGAGATGCAAACTCCAAATCTACAGCAGCAGTAACAGGCGTCTGGACTTTTGCAGCTGTTTTAGACTAATTTCAGGGTGCTGATTCCAAATCTGATCTCAGATTTGCTCTATCACATCTAATTTTTATGCTGTATTTTAGGATAGTGTGTTTATAATTTTATGTAGATATCCACATTTATTTAATATTTTCTTCTGCAGTTTTTATTGAAAATGCAATATTTGATATCTCAAAAACCAGATTTGATAGACAAAAACTAAAAGTTGAAATACCTTATGCCAGACAAAGTGTGTTGACCAGTGAAAGTCAGACAAATATTTGTGTTTTACAAGGGCAGGCCTCCTCCTACTCGCTCCCAAGGCCTTAGGGAGACATTCACTTTCACACAATTCGTGGTCGGGCTTTTGTGTACTTCTTTCATATTCTTGGTTCTTTCGGTAAAGTCGCGTAGAAGGAAAACAATAAAATGATAAAAATATTAAACAATAAAAATCTCGCGACGTTTCGACTTTACCGAAAGAACCAAGAATACTTGGGATTGTTAACAAGTTTCATTTCACACACTCTAACACTCTCAAACCCACCCACATTCACACACACACTCACACCCACCCACATTCACACACAGACACACACTCTCACACCCACCCACACTCTCACACCCACCCACCCACACTCTCACACCCACCCACACTCACACACAGACACACTCTCTCACACCCACACACTCTCACACCACCCACCTTACACCACCCACACACCTACCCACACACTCTCACACTCACACACTCTCACACCCACCCACGTCCGCCATTGTCCACGCGGCGTGTTTGCTGCAACACAACACGTGGGGTGTTGAGGGTGTTGCTGCATAGCGGCGAGAAATGCCTACATCTTACTACAACAACTAGTGTTGTTGTTGTTATACTCACAGGGTGGAGGTGGTTGTGGTGGTAATAAGAGTTGTGGTAGTAAAAAGAGTTGTGGTGGTAATAAGTAGTAGTCGTGATAAGCTAGTAATACTCACAAGGTAGTAGTTGTGTGGTGGTAGTTGTTGTTGTTGTTGCTGGGCGATGTCCCAGCGCCTCTTCCCACCAAGGCGACCTCCTCACGCGCTGAAGCCCCGCCCACAGCAGGCGCGAGCCGCTCCCTGATTGGCTGCCGGCGCTGACGCGTCACCCGCAGCCCCCTCGCTTCTAATTGGTGGATTGAAACCCCACCGCGTGGAAACTTCCGCTTTGATAATCGAAGGGGTTCCCCCTTTCTGGCCACAATAAAACCCTTGTGTGTTTAAGACGTTAAAACACCAAACTGAAACCTTTGCAAGGAATCATGCTGCATTTACCACACAAAGACAAAGATCCCCCGTGTAGCCTTAACAGACTGTAGGGGCAAGTGCTGTTAGCGAGCACCTATGAAGGCCGGAACGGTACACGAGGGGTGGGTGGCCAGCACCACGCCCGACCGCCTTTGTCTCCCAGTGGCGATGTTTACACCGCACCAGGTACTCATGTAAGGCTGAGTCGACCTAGGGAGGCCCGGGACCGGTTCAGATAATCGTCACTGGTGTTAGCCGTGAGCGGGAATCGAACCCGGGTCGCCAGGTTCATAGCGCAGCGCGCGCTAACCGCTACACCACCGCTCCCACACACACACACTTGTGAATATGCAAACAAAAAAACACGTGCTCTGACGGAGTGTGCATTGTCCTTGAAACTGATTGGTCCACAAGAGACGGCTTTCTTTTGAGCCTCGTCTCAAACGGTGCTAGACCAGAGGACGCCAAAAGGCGAACACACTTCAGTTTTCTGAAAGTTGACTGCTGTGCCCGGCTGGTGGTCGCATCGAAAAATATGCCAAAACATTTGTTTTTTTCAGCAAACTATAACGTTCAAAAGCAAAGTATAATGTGTCCAGCAATCGCCTTACATTAGGGCCATAAATGACGTCACGCGGTTTTGGACGATTTTTTACCCCCCCCCCTCGTCACACGGCGTCACAAAAAGTCAGACCTCCCTTCCAATATGACATCACAAAAATAAACCGTCATTGTAGTGCGTATTTAATGCGGCGCTGCACTCTGATGCTGTAGGAGAACACATTTATTAAAAAGTCTATTTAATTAAGTAGAACGTGTTGTCTATATTTAATTAATGTTGCACATTTTGACGTGACGTCACATTTCTCACCCCCCCCCCTCGTCACACATCCTCACAAATGACTGACACCCCCCTACCCCCTAGGTGCGTGACGTCATTTATGGACGGCCCCTTATTTCAAATCTCAAGATTTTATTCAAACGTGACACACACACAGTAGACTTGAGCTGCAGCTCAGTCAGAAACTCAGCCTTCCACAGCCAGCGCTCCCAATGAGTTTATGATGCTCCACAGCAGAGGTCGCAACCGGTACCCGATACCCGTACCCTACCCGATACCCGATACCCGTACCCTACCCGATACCCGTACCCTACCCGATACCCGGCTACCGTACCCGGCTGGCTACGGGTACCGTTTGCGACCCTGGTGCGGGTACGGGTAGGCCGTGAGTCACTGGTGAGTAACCGTTTGTCACTCATTTCGGGTAGGGAACGGGTACCCGGGTGCAGGTATCCATTTGCGACCCTGGTGCGGCCGGGTACGGGTAAGGAATCAAAACCCGTTTGCGACCTCTGCTCCACAGCGGGGACTTCCAACAGCCGGTGTAGAACTCGCAACCTGAAATCCGCACACCAGAAGGGTGACGAGAACTATCGTCAAAGCCTTCAAATGCGCTTCTCGGTCACGTGATTCGGCCGTGAAGAGCTCTCCCATATTCTTTGGGTCTTTTGGTAAAGTCACGTAGATAGGTTAAAAAAACTACGACGTTTTGATCGCAACGCCTGATGATGATCGCTTGTGTTGCGATCGAAACGGCGTCGTTTTTTGTCTTCTTTCTTACCGATCTACGTGACTTTTACCGAAAGATTCTAGATTTGAAGGACCCAAAGAATGTGAATTCCTCCAGTCAGAAACTTTAAGTCGAGTTCTCCATCTCAATTCGCTGCCTCCGCCGTTCCCTTTCAATGGCTGCCTGGTTCTGGACAAGCAAGCCACGTGCATGCCGGGAACGGAGAGACAGCCCCCCTCTATCCCAGAGAGTCGTCCGTCAAGGTCAATGGCGTGCCGAGTCTTCCGCGCAGCCATTGCGTGATCTCTCTTCCTTCGCTGCGATTCTCTTAACCTCGTCAGTTTAATCATTATCCTAATCGACCAGGTTACACTCAAAACCCAATAGCTTTTAGCTCCGGGGCCTGATGATATCGTCAGGAGATCATTAGAGTTGTTGGTTCATTGGTTTGTGATTGGCGGGTTAGAATCATGTAAGATTAATATATTTAGTGGTTGGTGAAAATAGGCCTTCCTTAATTCTATTCAGGTGTATTTTGTTAGTTAAAGCTGCGGGTTTGATGGAATTATTATGAGCGTGAAGTCGCCATTGACTAAGGGCTAATGAATGAGGAATTAGTAACACACGTTGCTTGAAGATACGGTTGACGTTACAATGTTCTCATACATGTTTCATCTAAATTATTTTGTCATTAATTTTTGTTGTATTATTTAATAACATTCATTAAAATAGCTCGTTAGGTTGCTTGATTTCCACTTGTCTATCAATTCCCCGGGACCCGCTGCCCTTCTAAGGGCCGGGACCGAGTGGGCCAGTGGTGAGACCCTGGGAACCCCCAGATCGCGACGTCCTTGTAAGGGAGAGGGCCAGTGGTCGAGACCCGCACCTTGGCTGGGTCGGGTCAGTGTAGCCTCCCCTAGGTGGCCGTTAGCCGGAGGCGAGAGAGAGCCCGTGGCGCCAGTGATAGCCATGCTAGTCCAGGGGTCGTACCTCCCCAGGTAGCGGGTGAAGGGGCCGTTACCCCTTTGTGTTAGGGACCGTTACTATTGCCGTTACGTGTTGCCTTCACACGCCGTCTCCACTCTCCTTGAACCCACTACACATGTGTAGTAAGTATGTAGGAGGCTTGACGACAGGATCGGAGGCACACTTGTTTATTACACCAACTTGTGCATACACTAATTACGGGTCACTTGGCTACAGGGATACACAACAGCTAACCCCGCTAACCTATGCCCAAGTCCTCCACTACGGAGCTAGGGGAGGCTATCTATCCCAGCCCTGGTCAAGCTGGGATCCCGGCACCCTGAGTCTCCAGACCTGCTCGTCGGTCTGGGCTCTCGGGGCCACGCCACCGGCTTGCCCTGGTCGGCCCTTATAAGGACAGCGAGCCAGGGGAGCTCTGGGGCCTATTCTAGCAGGTCTTCCTTCTTCTCTGGTTAAAGCTGAGCTCCCACCTCGAGCCCTCCGGCTCATCACCTTTTATAGGACTCGGCCCCCGGGGGGGCCCGTGGGGGATGCAGGTGCGGACGTCGGTGTGAGCGCCACCCTTGTGTACGGCCGTAACCCCGCCCCTTGTGTTTGTTAGCCATCCGTGGCCATGCACAATTACACCTCTACATCCGTGGCCATGCACAATTACACCTCTACATNCCCCCCCCCCCTGTACAGCTCGCAGCCGTCCCCGGCTGCAAAAAAAATCAGAATAAAGGTGTATCCCTCCCGAAAACCGTGTGTGTGCCTCGCGTAATTTTAACAAGAACAAAGAGAACCATAACAAGAACAACAACAGGAAGAGAGAAAAAAATATAAACCGACGCACCCCCCGAATGAATACCCCATTCCCCAAAACCAACATATATACACGCACTCCGGCCGTCTCCCCCCCCACTGTCCGCAAGGCCCCCAACGGCCGACCTCACAATAGTCTGCGCGTTTTGGCGCGCGTTCTCGCGGCGGGCCCGTCACAAGGGCCCGTCCCGGCACGCTCAGTGGCGGTTGTCGACGGTCCGGGTGCAAGAGAGTCTGGCGTCGCTGGCGAGTGACTCCCGACCCCTCCGGGAGGGGTTGGCGGGCGCGGACCCGTCACTCCTGTTGCACCTGGAGATGGAACAGTTGATGTCAGGTTAGGCGAGAGCAGCGACGTCGGGGAGTCGGCGGAACCCTCACACGTTTGGCCATGCGTGTGTGTGTGTGAACCACGGGGCGGCGCGATGAACGGTTTCAACCTTGAGGGGTGCACGTACCACCGACGCCTCCCCATTTGACGCGAACACATTGTGGCCGCAAGACCTGTACGACCTCCACTGGCCCCCGCCACGGCCGCACCAACTTTGACGAGGTTGCCAGCGGCACCTGGGGACAGTGCAACCATGCCCTGTCCCCTGGTTTCCATTTGAACACATGTACCCGCCCCAGCCGAAGCCTCTCGTTCGCCCTCTGGCGGAGTTCAGAATTTTGCACGGCCGCTTCCCGCGCCTCAGACAATTTGCTGATGTTAAATTTAACGTGTTCGGACAAGTTAGACTTCGCCTGGGGCGCCGAGAGCTTCAGCTGGGTCGTTACAGGGGGGTTAGCCTCGCGTCCATACATTAAAAAGAAAGGGGAAAATCCGGTGGCCGCATGGGGAGCCATCCTGTAGGCCTGCAACACACCGGCTATGCGAAGGTCCCAATCTGTCTGGGATACTGACACCTGCTGGGACAGCATAGACGTGATGGTCCGATGCAGCCGTTCCACCATCCCGTCAGTTTGTGGGTGATACGGGGAGGTCCGAATTTTCTCCGTACCCAAGAGGTCGCACACCTCGCGGAGGAGTTTCCCGAAAAATTCTTACCCTGGTCAGTAAGCAGCCGTTCCGGAGCACCCTTGTCGAGGACATAGCCCTGGACAAAGGCCTCCGCGATGGCTGCTGCCGACTGGTTGGCCAGGGGCCAGGCCATAGGCCATCTCGTGAAGTACTCGACCCCTGTCAACAAATACCTATTCCCCCTGGGTGTAGCGGGAAATGGGCCGAGTATGTCTAGAGCAACGAGCTCGTTAACCCGGGAAACCTTTATGGACTGCAGCGGAGGGTTGGACCCCCTAGCAGGTGGCTTCCGCTGCGCGCATTGCGTGCACGACCCCAGGAGATCCCCCACGTCCTTTGATATGCCCGGCCAGAAGAAATCGAGCTGGAGCGTGGCAAAGGTCTTGTGAACCCCAAGTGCAGAAGCCGCTCATGAACAGCCCATACCACCTTACCCCTTAATGCTGCAGGCACCACGAGCCGCTGGCGGCGGGTTTTTCCGTCCCAGTGCATTAAAAGACCCTGGAACAACCCCCACGAGTCAACGTTCGCCACCCCTGCCCAACCCCCCCGGCGCGACGGCGCAGAGCGAGGAGGGAGGTGTCCTCCATTTGGAGGCGTCCCCATTCCGCGACCGACAACCCCAGCAACGAATCCCTCCCTTCTTGCTCGATAGGACCCGAAGCCAAAGGCGCATCGGCGGCGGCCACGAGGACCGAATCGGTGGTGACGTTCGGGGGCCTACAACGCCCCGAACCCAAGAGGCAAGCGCACTCCGAAGTGGGTGGCAACCGCGACAGGGCGTCAGCGTTCGTGTGGCGGACGCCCTTACGATATGTGGTGACAAAGTCATAGTCTTGGAGAATCTCCAACCATCGAGACAACTGGCCCGATGGTTGTTGAACCCGCAGGGCGTACTGTAGGGCCGCATGATCTGTACGGACGGTGAAACGCCGACCGTACAGATACGGGCGGTACTGCTGAATGAATAAACAATTGCCAATAATTCCCGACGGGTAACGCAGTACCGTTGTTCGGCTGGAGACAGTACCCGACTACCGTAAGCCACCACATGCTCTACGCCCCCAATGAGCTGGGACAGCACACCCCGATGCCCGTGTTACTTGCATCTGTATCGAGCAAGAAGGGTTGTGAGAAATCGGGGTAATTCAACAGCGGAGCCCCCACCAGGGCATTCCGGAGGGCGCGAAAAGCAGCTTCCTCCTCCGGCCCCCAATGAAACCTGACTCCCTTGGACGTCAAAGCATGCAATGGTTTCGCGATCGTAGCGAAGTCAGCCACAAACCGTCGATAGTACGACGCGAACCCAATGAAACTCCTGACCTCTCCCACCGAGGTGGGAGTCGGCCAGGAGCTGACGCATTCCGTTTTGGCGGGATCAGTAGATATCCCCGAGCGCCCAACAATGTGACCCAAATACCGCACCGATTCGCGGAGCAAATGGCACTTCTGCGGTTTAAATTTTAAATTGGCAGCCCGCATTTTGAGAAAAACAGCACGCAACCTCTGGAGGTGTTCCTCGAAGGATTTGCTAAAGACGATGACATCGTCCAAGTAAATTAAACACGAATCCCATTGCAAGCCTGCCAAGACCAGTTCCATTAACCGCTGAAAAGTTGCCGGCGCAGAATGTAAACCCATCGGCAACCGGTTAAATTGGAAGAGACCTTGCGGTGTACGAAAAGCAGTCTTAGGTTTTGATTCGTCATCCAGAGGAAGCTGCCAGAATCCAGATAGTAAATCGAGGGTGGAAAAGAATCGCGCCCCCGCCAAGGCATCGAGCGACTCATCCATTCGAGGAAGCGGGTACGCATCTGCCACAGAAATTTTGTTCAAACGCCGAAAGTCGACACAAAACCGCAGTGAGCCGTCGTGTTTTTTCACCAAAACGATCGGCGCGCCCCATGGGCTGTTGGAAGGGGAAATGATATCGGCGGCTAGCATGTCATCAACAGCCGATTTGACATGATCCTTTTCGGCGGGACTCAACCGAAAGGGATTTTGGCGGATTGGCGCGCTGTCACCCGTGTCAATATGGTGTCGCAGCAATTTAGTACAACCAATATCAAATTTGTGTTGACTAAAAACGTCAGCAAATTCGCTCAGGAGAACTCGCAGCTGCGCGCGCTGCGAGTCGGACAGGTCCACTGATCCCGCGCAAAGCGCATCCAGCCATCCGTCATCACAGTCCGAATGCGGTCGCGACGGAGGATCG
Organism: Lethenteron camtschaticum; assembly: GCA_018977245.1. Taxonomy (NCBI): domain Eukaryota; kingdom Metazoa; phylum Chordata; class Hyperoartia; order Petromyzontiformes; family Petromyzontidae; genus Lethenteron; species Lethenteron camtschaticum. The sequence continues at coordinate 38,789 of WFAB01001777.1, forward strand.
GTGGTTACCTGACCCACGAGTGGTTCCTCATAGGGTACCGGCGTTGCGTGTGCAAGCACGGTCCCTTGAGGAACCACGGCCGTTCGCGATCCTACATTAAGGACTGCAATGAAGGGGTCCCCATCCCCTCTCACCATGGTCTGAGCCGCTAGCAAATCGGGTCCATTGACCCCGGCTCGAGATGGTCCCAACAAGACCCCCTGATCCGCAACCCCTTCAGCAAACGGCCGACGCAACCTAAGAGGGACGAGCATCTGAGCCCCGGAGGTACGCGCACAGTTTTTGTCACGAGCGCCTGCACGGTGGCAAACGCCCGACGCCCCGTGGTGGGGGAAGACAAAAATGTAACACGTCGGCCCGATGGGAGCTCGATGCACCCCTGGTCAATCAGGATACGGATGGGCATTTTGGCCAAGAAATCCGTCCCCAACAGGCACGGAACCGCGAGTGAGGAGGAAACCAAAACAGGCCCGGATAATTTAATGTCTCCAATGCAAATTTTGGCGCGGATTTGCCCAATAATGCCCAGCGAGCCCCCGTTAGCAGCATAGCATGGCACGTCAACAGGGAGCAAGGGACGACTTTGAACGGGAAGGATGTTATAAATCAAATCAGATATAATGGTCGCCGATGCCCCTGTGTCAATTAAAATCCGCACCTCTACCCCATCAATATGACCGACCACAACCGATGATCCCGCCGACGCAGCAACGACACGATGGGCGAGCTCCGACCACTGACCCGGTTGGAGCGCTCGCCGCATTTCAGAACAATCGCGCGCGACGGACGGCGATTTTCGAGCCCTGTTTAGTTGAGCGCGCGAGTGTGTGTCGGATGAGTGCATGGGCCAAACGTGTGAGGTGCCACGACTCGCCGTATTTCTCTGCTGGAGCTTGGGAGGAGACGGCGTGGCGTCCTGACGAGGTGTCGCCCCGCGCTGACGGGGAGCCCGGCATCCTGACACAACGTGGCCTTGTAGGCCACAGTTGTAGCAACGTGTGAGCGCCCCAGATGGCCTGGGCTGCTCCTGGCGGCTCGGTCCATTCCGAGCCTGTGGTGCCGCCGATCTCCATTCCCCTCGCCGCTCAACCCCGCAGACCTCCTCCGATGGGAGGGCGGTGGCCGCCATGGCATGGCCGGCCGCCCCCTTGGCCGCCTTTCGACGTAGGGACCGCAAGCCCCCGTGGATGTGGCGCGCGACCAGCAGGGACGACATCTCTGCGTCGTCTTGAGCCAGGACGTTGACGTCCAGCTCATCAGCGAGTAGCAGCAGCTTCTCAGCCACCATGGCATCCACTCCTTCCTCGTCCATCCGTGGAAAAGCAGCCTTCGCCAGGGCCAGGAGAGCCGTCCGGAAGGCCAGGGGCGATTCGTTGGCGCCCCGATGCCGATCGTGGAACAGCTGCCTGCAGTCCGAAGGCGGCCCATAGACGGCTGACAGCAGCTGCAGCGCCAGGTGCAGAGTGGCGCGCTTTTCCTTAGGCGCCGAGGTGAGGGTAGCCAGGGCGTCGTTGTCCAGCATCGCCGGCAGCGCGCGTAGAGCCTCGGCGTCCGACCAGTTCGCCATCTCTTGATGAGCGATGAACCGCCTCTTGAAGCCGCCCCAGTCTCCGTCCGCGCCCACAAATTCTTTGAGAGGCGGCAGACGCTGCTGTAACGCGACGTCCGTGGCTGCAGATCGCTCTCCGTCGCTCCCAGCAGATGATACAGTGTGGGCGGGCTGTGAGCATGGCATCGCCGGTCGCTCTGATGTTGACGTGCTGGCCGGTGTTGATGATGTCACGGCTTGTGCTTGGCGCTCAGCAGTCACCTGACGCGGGCCGGCCCCGCCCTCTGCTCGCACTGTAGTGATGGCGGGAAATTTAACCGCGAGCCGCGTCGGGGTGGCGGGAAACGTTGCCGCGCGTCGGCTGCTGTCGCCGTCCCGCGCAGCCCCTCCAGCCCCCAGCCGCGTGATCTCCTCCAACGCGGCGGCCGCGGCGTAGAGCAACTCCGCCAGGCGGGAGTGAGCCAGCCGGAGTCCTTCGGCCGACGCATCCCCTCCTTCCTGTCGTAGCAGCGCGGGCGTACTCGGCCCTGGCTGCTCCGATCCGACCCCGGCCATCTCTGGTGGTGATTCGGCCGTGGCGTCTTCTATCTCCGACTCCCTGGTACGTGTCGTCCCTCGTGTGTCCATCGTTGAACGTTTTACTTCTGACGCCAGATGTAGTAAGTATGTAGGAGGCTTGACGACAGGATCGGAGGCACACTTGTTTATTACACCAACTTGTGCATACACTAATTACGGGTCACTTGGCTACAGGGATACACAACAGCTAACCCCGCTAACCTATGCCCAAGTCCTCCACTACGGAGCTAGGGGAGGCTATCTATCCCAGCCCTGGTCAAGCTGGGATCCCGGCACCCTGAGTCTCCAGACCTGCTCGTCGGTCTGGGCTCTCGGGGCCACGCCACCGGCTTGCCCTGGTCGGCCCTTATAAGGACAGCGAGCCAGGGGAGCTCTGGGGCCTATTCTAGCAGGTGTTCCTTCTTCTCTGGTTAAAGCTGAGCTCCCACCTCGAGCCCTCCGGCTCATCACCTTTTATAGGACTCGGCCCCCGGGAGGGGCCCGTGGGGGATGCAGGTGCGGACGTCGGTGTGAGCACCCCCCTGTGTACGGCCCTAACCCCGCCCCTTGTGTTTGTTAGCCATCCGTGGCCATGCACAATTACACCTCTACATCCGTGGCCATGCACAATTACACCTCTACAGAGGCACAATGATAAACAATATCGCAGTCATCAAATTAAGACATTATGGTAACCATTACCAACTCTAAATGGAGCGTAGCTGGGAAACAATGTTTGTGTCTAAAGAAAGACAGTTTTTATTGTTTCAGTCTTCCCAGTGTGGTCATTGCATTATTAAAAACAAAATTTAGGGAGTTTGTATTCTTCTTATGGAAGCTTGATATGGTGTCGTGAAAGCGTTTTGTTTTCGAGGGGAATGTTCAGTGTTTTTAAGACTAAATTTCGATTTAACGCTTTCGTGACTGCAGGGATTCATCTTCTTGGTTCTTTCGGTGAAGTCACATAGAAGGGAAATAATAAAATAATAATAATATATAATTATCGCGACGTTTCAGCCACAACGCAAGCAGCCGTCCTCAGGTGAAGAACAGGTCTTAGAGTGGCGGCATCTCTTCAGAAAGGTGAGAGACTCGATTAGCTGAGCCTCCTTATCCCGGAGTTTGCTGAAGAGATGCCGCTACTCTAAGACGCTGTTCATCACCTGCGGACGGCTGCTTGTGTTGTGGCCGAAACGTCGTGAGAATTATTTTATTATGTTTAATTTTTATTATTTTATTATCTCCATTCTACGTGACTTTACCGAAAGAACCAAGATGAATCCCTGCAGTCACGAAAGCTTTAAATCGAAATGTTATGTTTATTTTTATTATTTTATTATGTTTCATGTTTATTATTTTATTATGTTTTATTATTATTTTATTATTTCCCTTCTACGTGACTTTACCGAAAGAACCAAGAAGATGTTTCTAAGACGTCGTGCGTAGACCGAACGCTTCATTGCCCACAGAGAACACGACGCAGGCACCCACCAACAAACAGCTGACGCGCAATTTTATTCCGTGGCTTTGAAACCGTTGAACATTCTCGTTCCGTTAATTAAAATAACCACGGCGATGTTTCTCCACGCACCGTCAAGACCCCCCCCTCCATCGTCACACGGCGTCACAAAAAGTCAGACCCCCCCCCCTCAAATATGACGTCACCGACATTAGAGCTCGTTGCACCCTTCTCAATGAGCATCTCGTAGTCATTAAATACTCGTAGATTCATTCTTACTAGACAATGGCCTGATATGCAGAGGAAAAAACCCCACAGCATTGAAATTCGTAACGTGGTAAAACTCCCACAGCCAAACGGTAAACAGCGTGAACTTCTGTAGCGCTGCACGTGTGTTATTGTCATCACATCGCATACTGCATGGCAGAGCAGCAGGGTGGCGTTATTAGCGCGGATGGTAAACTGAGAAAAGAGGCTCACAACAATTGTACATTTCGATTTAAAGCTTTCGTGACTGCAGGGATTCATCTTCTTGGTTCTTTCGGTAAAGTCACGTAGAAGGGAAGTAATAAAAAACGTCTTGAGAATTATTTTATTACGTTTTATTGTTATTATTTTATTACTTCCCTTCTACGTGACTTTGCCGAAAGAACCAAGAAGATGAATTGTACATTTGCTAACAAACAAAAGTGTGCAGTTGCGATGAAATAGGCGTGCAGAATTTCACAACAAAAAAGAACGGGCAAAACATTCCAAAGTGGAACCATCAAACAAACTAACACGACTTCAAAAGTAGGAATGGCGATCAGAAGGCTAAATTCCAGATCCTCGTGACTGAAGCACTGCAAAAGGCGGAAAAAAGCGAGACAGGGCAGGCATGAGATCACAGTGAACAAGCAGGGTTCTAGGCCAACCGCAGGGGTCAATCCGTGTTGCTGCGTTGACATCTCCAGTGGGTGAAGGTGACGTCCACATCTCCAGCTGACACGCGCTACTTTCAGCCGTGCCGTGCGTAGGCCAAGCCGCCTGTGTCAATGCCCCTTGAAACACCTCGCCCAGTCACCGAAAATGTAAGGTACGTTACATTTCGATTGAAAGCTTTCGTGACTGCAGGGATTCATATTTTTGGTTCTTTCGGTAAAGTCACGTAGGTAACAAGTAATAAAAATAAAACATAATAAAATATTCTCGATTTAAACTTTCGTGACTGCAGGGATTCATCCTTGGCTTTTGGTAATCAGTGAAGGAATAATAAAATAAAAAAATAAAACATAATAAAATAATTCTCGATTTAAAGCTTTCGTGACTGCAGGATTCATATTCTTGGTTCTTTCGGTGAAGTCACGTAGAAGGGAAATAATAAAATAATATTAATATAAAACAATAAAAATTCTCACGACGTTTCCACTGCAACACAAGCAAGCGTCATCAGGTGTGAAGTCCACACGACATTTCGACTGGATTTCACACCTGATGACGATTGCTTGTGTTGCATTCGAAACGTGAGAATTTACTAGTTTTATATTTATTTTATTATTTCCCTTCGACGTGACTTTACCGAAAGAACCAAGAAAATGTACGCTACATTGTTTAAATCTACATCATGGTTCTTAACCTGGGTTCGACCGAACCCCAGGGGTTCGGTGAGTCAGTCTCAGGGGTTCGGCGGAGATTAAGACACACACCTGACTCATGATTGTGCACGAGTAAAACATATACCTATGTTTTGAATTTGAAAAAATCATTTTTATTTTTCCAATTAAGAAGGGTTCGGTGAATGCGCATATGAAACTGGTGGGGTTTGGTACCTCCAAAAAAGTTAAGAACCACTGATCTACATGGACCCCCTGATGATACCATTTAAGCCGATGTATTCGGACGTACACGGCAGAGCAGATTTCACACTGCACTCACTCATCATGCATGTCCTCGGTGTCCATTCGCCGGTAGTTTTTTGCCAGCCTCACGGCAAAAATGATGCTCGGGACTAGAAACACCGTCGCCCAACCGAGGCCAAACCAAAACACGTTCTGAAAGAAAAGAGACGAGGCAAACACAGTAGCGTTGACCGCACTGTCGGGGCAAGTGCTATTTGCGAGCCCCTATTAAGGCTAGCATGACATACACGAGAGGGGGTGGGTGGCCAACACCATGCCTAGGCCACCTTTGTCTTCCCAGTGCTGATGGCATGCATTTAAGGCTGAGTTGACCAACGGAAGGTCCGGGACCAGTTCAGATAGTCGTCACCGATGTTGGCTGTAAGCGGGAATCGAACTTGGGTCACCGGGTTGGTAGCGCAGTGTGCTAACCGCAGGAAATAATCTAGCTTCCTCCAAAAAGTATCATTATTTATCATTCAGAAAATGTCCCAATGCAGGAAGAACCCTTGTGCCAAATGCTACTCTCTGGTACACAACTCAGAAGCGTCTCCTCTCACCAGCGAGTCCATCACGTAGCTGCACACAATGATGTCTACAGAGTCAACCAGGTTGGAGAGCGGCTTGCAGGCGCCCACCTTGTTGGAAATCTGCACAAAAGAGTGGAGGAACTTAGCGGACACACAAATCGATTTCCGTCTGAGAGGTCTTAGAGCTCGCCACATTCAACCAAGTCACATGTCAAGTTCATGTATTAGGTAGAGCCCTGTGAGCTATTCGGCTCTTGAATCGGGTGCAACCGCAACAAACAAAAAACAAAAACATGAACAAGAAAACATCTTAAAGTGACTATGTGACCGAGTGCAAACAAAAAATCCAAGAAAAGACAGCAAAATATTGCAGAAAAAAACACCGTACACCAACACTGTGTGCAAAAATCCCACATTTGGTACAGGTGTTGCCAAAGCGATGATTTATAAGACACTTTTCTGGAACGTGTTTAAGGGTCTGAGTAATGAACGGCACCAGTTGTATCGGTGGAAGAGACCAGAAAAACCAGACGCGCAATTTGTGCAACATCGACCTGCGTCTTGTATTCGGGCTCAACAGCACAGCACCCGGGCACAGGTCTGGGGACAGTTCGAGTGGCGGCTCCTAACAAGCGAGCGACACCACTGGAACCTCATTTGCCAGTAAAATGAGGTTCCAATGGTGTAAATGCTTGACCCGAGCTCTCATACTCTGATGGTGCATTGTCTTTGAGTTGTGCGCCTTTTGGCGTCATCTGGTCCAACACCATGTGAGACTGGGCTCTAAGGAAAGCTGTCTCGGGTGTGGACCAATCAACTTTAAGGACAGTGCACATACATTATCAGAGTTGTGTTTTTTTTGCATTATGGCTGCAGGTATTGTGGTCTATGCAAACATGACTCTTGTAAAAAAGGTGTCAGTTTTGTTGCCAGATAGAAGGGTAAAACACCAATTATCAAGCGAGCGACACTCGCTAGAAAGCCTCTACCTGGTCCGCCACAAGGCCGTGGAAAACGTTGAAGGCGTCAACTGCAGGACATCCAATACAAATGGGCTGCACATGCACGTGTAATAAAGGTGGTGGAAGCGACTTCTGGAATCAGGGTTGTTGTGTCTATGCCCTGTTTTCCGTTATTAATATTAAGAATAATTAAGAATTTTTTTTTTATCTATATATTTTTTTTTTAATAATGAGGACGGCTCACTTCTCCTCACGGGCACACCGGGAGTCCATGAGACATGGAGGGCGGTTGAAATGATAGGAATTCGGTCACGAAGAGGTCATAGACATCCAGACGGACAAAAAGATGTATGGACTAAACCTCCCAAGACATCTGGAGATGTACAGATAAGGTGCAGAGTAAATAACGGTTGAAACTTCGCGTTTTCTTAACGTTTTCCTCACCGAAAAGTAGAAACTTAACAAAGATAATTAACCAACAAACAATAATATTTTTACTATTATTATATGTTTCCTACTTACACGACCTTCCAAAAAACTAAAGAGTACGAATTCCAGAAAGCTTAAGTGCATGTGCACTTAACCTCAGGACATAAAAAATTAACTCAGAATAAAACACCAATCTCTGGAGAACTAAACTTGGCGAAGCCCAAAATAATAATGTGACGAGGATCATGGCGAATATTCATTAAACATAGACGAATGATAACCCCGATACCAAGACCGAAGGAACTCATAAAATATAATTCAAGAATAAATGTATTGCAAACATCTCCTCGACCACCTTTGTCTTCCAGCGGGGTCTGACCTCAGAATGACCCACCCAGGGTAAGCAAGGAGGGAGCAAAAGGTCACAAAGGGGGGGTTTGTGCTGACATTGGTTGTTTTCTCTCGCAAGAGACATGGAAAGAGGAGTGGGTGCTCGCGTGTTTGAGTTAAGCACGGCCGCCTTTGTCTCCCCGCAGCACAAACAGATGGCCCAGGAATGCTTGGAGGGTTAGGAAAAGGTCGCGAGGAGGGATCGCGCCGGTGTCTGCTTCTTCTCGCTATGTTTGTGTTTTTTTGTTGCCCGCTCGCAAGGAATGCAGAGAGAAGGGAGTCACGTTTTAAGTTAGACAGGCACACAGTGAACGAGGCTAGTCCGAGTCGAGCTCAGCGTTGCGACGGGGCACGCAAGGGAGCTGTGGCAGTCGTGCCTCGAGAAGAGATGGGACGACGAGACATCGTTAAAGTGGCAGCCTGAGAGCAGTCTGGGTTGAGTCGTGCTCAGTCTCGCAACTCGGCGTGCGACGCAGCGTTGCGACGGGGCTCGCTCGCAAGAGAGTTGGGGCAGATCGTGCCTCGAGGAGAGATGGAACGACGAGACATCGTTAAAGTGACAGTCTGAGAGCAGTCTGTTGAGTCGCGTCTAGTCTCGCAACTTGGCTTGCGACGCAGCGTTGCGACGGGGCTCGCAAGAGAGCTGGGGCAAATCGTGCCTCGAGGAGAGATGGAACGAGGAGGGGTCGTTCGAGTCGCAGAAGTCTGAGTTCAACCTGGGTCGGGGCTGGTTTCAGCCGTGCTCCGGCTGGCGGAGCGTCGTGAGGAAACGAAACACCGATGCTGATAGCAGGTGTCGCTTCTCGCAGAACGAAGTTAAGTGCGAGTAAAGCTGGCAGCCGCACGAACAAGGGGAAGCACGAGCAGAGAGAGAGTGACGAGTGACAACAAGCAATCAACCTGTAAAAGGGCGGAGATCGCCAAGCGTCGACCAAGCGAGCAAAGCAGAGAGCGCGAAGCAGTGGAGGAAGCCTGGTCAAACGGCTGCGAGGGAGAGGACAGCGCCATCGAATGCGCGTGTGCCTGAGGGCACACCGACCAACGACCAGTGTGAACACACAAGACGTCCAGAGCGACGGCGAGCATCGTGCCGACTCAACAATCAATCGAGCAGTGGAGAAGCCGGGGGCTGCCACCAAGAAAGCGCGTGCGCCACCTTGCGCCACCTTGCGCCACCGTGCGCCACCTTGCGCCACCGTGCGCCACCGTGCGCCACCGTGCGCCACCTTGCGCCACCGTGCGCCACCGTGCGCCACCTTGCGCCACCGTGCGCCACCTTGCGCCACCGTGCGCCACCCTGCGCCACCGTGCGCCACCGGGCGCCACCGTGCGCCACCTTGCGCCACCGTGCGCCACCCTGCGCCACCGTGCGCCACCGTGCGCCACCTTGCGCCACCGTGCGCCACCCTGCGCCACCGTGCGCCACCGGCGCACCGTGCGCCACCGAGCGACACCGTGCGCCACCCTGCGCCACCGTGCGCCACCTTGCGCCACCGTGCGCACCTTGCGCCACCGTGCGCCACCCTGCGCCACCGTGCGCCACCGGGCGCCACCGTGCGCCACCGAGCGACACCGAGCGACACCGAGCGACAAGCGACCGAGCATCTTCAAGGACAGCATCGTGCCAACTCGTCATCGAGCAGTAGAGAGAGAGAGCGCACGAGCAGCACCAAGCCCCGGAACCATCAAGCGCCAAGCAAGCAAGTTTCTTCAAGAACATCGTGCCAACGCCGCTCAATCCAGCAGTGGAAGAGAGAGAGAGCAAAAGCCGAGCGACACGCCGAGCGAGGGAGCAGCAGGAGCTTGCGGCGGCCACGCCCAATCGAGAGGAACACCTGGCCGCTGTTTGTATCCTCCTACACCACACAAGCTAACGACACAATTAATATTACGAGGGGACAACGCACACACAGCACGCACACGAATAAGACTTTCAAAAAGTGATCTTTGCGTTTCAAAAAGGGTTGCCATTTCGAGTGGTGCGTTCAATATCAACTGATCGTGCAAAGCAGTTGTGCCGTCGAGCTGCATGAATAAGAAATGTTTAGTCATTCATTTTCGTTAACTGCATAATTTCGCCAATGAAGAAGTATTTTTAGTCATTCAATTTCGTTAATTGCATAAGATTGCCCATGAATTTATTGACGTATACTCGCTTTCGCATACTAGAGTGTCATGTGCTTGTTTAGAATTAAAATTGCTTAACACCAACTGTTCGAGTGCTTCTTTCCAAGTCCATGCAAAACTGTCTTATTCTTGACAACTGTATCCTGTGATGAGATCTGAACCTGGAGACTAAAAATAACAAACACACTAAGATAATCGGTAAACGTTTAATCGATGATAATCGTGTTATCCTGATTGATATAACTCTGGATAAACGAAGCTGAGCCTAATTATCACAACTGCACACAATAACACAACCGCAAGCATCCGCATAAATTACTACGATTATCTCCGTGATTATCATAATGTATGCATATAATTACACATTATCATAATTTATGCATATCAATACACACACTATCATAATTAATGCGATTTGCGCATTTTTCGGAAAATTATTAATTTTATTATTTTTATCAAAATTTCATAACCCGACACATACAACAGGGTCTTTATTTCTCTTTCGTTCACAGATCTCTTCATATAAATTCCACTACTGTCTTACTCCTTCACGCTGTTGACAGACAGCGTGAGAGGGAGGGAGAGAGAGAGACTCTTGCTGCCACGTGGCAGGCCTGGACCCCGCTCCAGCGTAGCCTCACCCTTCGTTCCAAATCTGACCACGTGCTGCCCGTCTCCACCCCTTTAAATCCCTGGGTCACGTGGTGCCTTTCAACCAGTCCTGGGTAACCTCCCTGGAATCTTCCAGATTCCATCCTACGGTCCAGGACCACGCCCCTGACCCGTCCCCCCATTGGCTGTGGCCAAAGCCAGCAGGGCCAATCATCTCCTCCCAGGTGTCACCTTCCCATTACGTCAGGGCCACGCCCCTAGACCTCTCCCCATTGGCTATGGGCCTGGGCCGGTAGAGCCAATCATCATAACGAGGTGTGATCAATCAACCACCCGGATATACCCTCACATTACACACGTCTACAAAAGAACCTATACACAGCGCTGGAATGCAAACGTGGGTATCTGTGCCACACCTTTCAATTCACTTAAGTTGCAATTAAATCAACTTCGATTACACCCGACTCCAGCTTCTAAACTTACTTTAAATGTCCCCAGTTTCACGGAGATATATGTTCGTGATTAAGAATGCACATAATAAGTCAAGTCAGTGGGCTACTAAGAGGTGTGCATTGTATTGACGATTCAGCTTTCATGTACTCACGGAAAACTTTGTCCAAGTAACGTAACTCTCGAAGTATCCTATTATAGTCTCCATATAGGTCTTCATTTCCTTTAGAAAAAGGCCAATATTGCAAAGTGTTACGATTGCTGAAAAAGGTCCATGTAAATTTTCCGCAAGGTGCTTTACCTAAACATTTTGTTCGTAAAGGTCTCATTTGTTAGCAATGCATCCACGAGGCTTGCAACTCAAATTACTTGGCTGTACACCACGAATCATTCCTACAAAACTAAAGCAATCGAAAACGATTTTCCTTACTCAATGGACCTCGCGCAAAGTTGACCGACTGAATTGACGAATATTCCCCAAACGCATTTTCTCGAAGGAAACTTTTATTTTAACAATCCGCGTTAAAAATCACGTGATACACATGGCACTTTAACGTAACAACTTACCCCAATGATAACCTCTGAGGCATTGTTATTGATGAGACTCTGGGCAATGTCCAATTTGTCAATGGCTTCTGTAATCGCACTCTAGGATTCACACACACAAAACATTGAACACAATTATTTTGACTATTTTGCAAGGCGTTAAGTGCACATGTGGATAAGCATGTCACAAGTACGCGTGTGTCCACGCGGGTCCCGCACACGCAAATTCCAATCAACAATAACCATCAACAGATATTATTTCATGAGCTGGATCAATTTGTGTCTGTGATCAAACTCAAGTGAAATATTCTACGTGGTGAATTAGTCTCATTTCACTGGAGCAGCTATGCAGTGTGAATGTGATCACCAGTCCCAACCTGCAGAGCAAGGATGTCCTCTGGAAAGAGTTCAAACTCTTGTTCAAAGTACTCTGAAAACAACACAAATGGTAAGCACTTATTTCTGAATTGGTCAACAACAAACACATTCCCGCGGAGGGAGCTGGTAGGAACGTTTGGTTGCTCGGTCAATGGCCAGGGTCAACGGCGGCGTGGTGTATTCCGCAAATATGCCCGACTGTGAGGGCGGGCTCAAGCCGGCGTGAGTAGGTGAAACGTTGAGTTTTATAAGGGCACCACGGGGTGACCAGCCCCTCCCCACCCAGCCCCCCTCCACCCCCCCAGCCCCTCCCACCCAGCCCCTCCCCACCCAGCCCCTCCCTCCCCAGCCCCTCCCTCTCCACCCAGCCCTCCCTGCACGACGACGGATGGACGGACACAATAATCCCCTGTGGGCTGGTGTAACCAGGAGGTTCCAACTAGTATAAATTAAATAAATATTGTATTCGTACAGCACCATGTTAAAGGGTACATCAACAGCACGAGCATGAACGTTACTGCAAAAGTTTTCTGCGGTTTCGATGACGCACGGGTGTTTCCACCGTGGCAGTGCACCCAGCCTGGCACAAGCGCTGTGGTGACGTCACCGCCACTTGGTGGTGGCAAATGGCGGCTGCTGTATCGGACAAGGAACACTCCGTGTCCCACGCGTAGTGCTGACGCTGCAATGTGTTACATTTGTAGCAGCGGATGTGATGTTGAAGACTGGGAACCCCCACCGCCATCTCTCCACAGAGGTCGCAACCGGGTACCCGATACCCGTACCCTACCCGATACCCGGCTACCCGTACCCGGCCGGGTACGGGTACGGGTAGCCGTTTGCGACCCTGGTGCGGCCGGGTACGGGTACAGGTAGGCCGTGAGTCACTGGTGAGTAGCCATTTGTCACTCATTTTGGGTAGGGTACGGGTAGAGAACGGGAACCCGTACCCGGCCGGGTACGGGTACAGGTACCCATTTGCGACCCTGTTACGGCNCGGGTACGGGTAAGGAATCAAAACCCGTTTGCGACCTCTGCCTCTCCATCACTCACACACGGCTGGCCTGAGTGAGGTGGACCCCATTATGGGCCCTCACGACCAGCTCATCGGTGCCTGACTGTGGATCCACGCTCTGGTTACGTGGTGGGTTCAGCTCGGAGCACATTATTACAATCCATATTTCATGATCGACAAGGTTGTTGTTGTTGTTGTTAGACCGTATTTTTTGCAATACAAATATTGATACAGGAGAAACTGGATACAAGCACACTTTATATAAGCACAGTTCTGGTATAAGCAACATCAAACATTACACTGGTGGAGGGAGTTCAAGAGCAACTTCTGATACAAGCACACTTCAGATATGAGCAAACCTTGCTTTGCTCCAAGAGGTGTGCCAATTTAATAATTATTTAATAACAAAATGCCTTCCATCTCCTCTCAAACATTAGAAGGGGAACCCCTCCATAGCAGCTGTCCCTCTATGGCAAAAAGTGACTCAGAAGCAGCCTACTAAATAGGAATCCGTCTGCCAGTGGGGGTGGTGATTGCTGCGTGTAATCCCAATTGAGAAATTTGTGATCCTTTTTGAAAATTTGGCAAATGTTGACGATGACGCCAGCGCACAACGTATGGCCCACTCTTCAAAAGATGTCACGGGATGATAATTATTTTTTTACCCTTCTATCTGGCAACAAAACTGACACCTTTTTTACAAGGAGTCATGTTTACATAGACCACAATACTGCAGCCATAATGCAAAAAAAACACATAACTCTGATAATGTGCACAAACCAATTATCATATTTTTTACTGGCAAATGAGGTTCCAATGATGTCACGGGATCTTTAAACGTCCACTGTGCAGCAGGCAGCACGTGCCTCACGATGTGTACACCCGCAGAACGAACCAGGGGCTGTCGGATTCGGACCGCGAACCTCCTGCAAAGGCGGTTTAGCGCTGGAATCACCCATTCACATTCTCTGCTGTACATAGAACCCAGCCACCACTACACGGTACGTAACGCTGCTAGTGTAACACGTGGTGGTATACGATGCGGGAAATGGTGAGGTGCACAACCCATTGATTGGCAAGGCATACAACCCAGGCCATCTTCTTGGTTCTTTCAGCAGCCGTCCTCAGGTGAAGAACAGGTCTGTCGAGGAGACAGAGTCTGAATGACACGTCCTGGGCTTCAGGACGTGTCATTCAGACTCTTCACCTGAGGACGGCTGCTTGCGTTGTGTCCGAAACGTCGTGAGAATTATTTTATGATGTTTTATTTTTATTATTTTATTACTTCCCTTCTACGTGACTTTACCGAAAGAACCAAGAAGAAAGTAGACACTGATAAGGGGTTGACAGGGACAATGTCACAATGCACCTGAAATACGTGAAAAGCACGCGTTGGCCCAACGTTTACTGGGTGGGCTGCCTTCTGCAGTGTCTCAACGCCTCTGAATCCAACGGGGAACCGAAACCCGAGCGTGTCTCAAATTGCAACATGAAAACTTCACGTTAATTATAATACAAAAAAATACAACAAAAATAAGAACTCACAAGTCTCTGTCATCAGCTAAATTTACTGTATCAGTGAGGAAAAATACTGAGACCGTAAATCTAGCTGTGACGGTCCACCTGATGGCGGAGACTTGTGTTGCCTCCGAAACATCGTGATTTTTTATTTTATTTCTACTATATATTTATGAGTTGTTTATTTATTTATTTACCTACGGGACTTTACCGAAAAAACCTAAGAGTATGAATCCTTGCGGTCAAGATAGCTTCAAATCTAGAAACAATTAATAAGGCAACCTCCAAACACGACAATTGACAGCGAGGCAGCTGTGCGGGCGCGCCCCTAGCGGCGGCGAGTAACGTGTACCCTGGAAACCTGAGGATCACAAGTCTCCCCCATCCCCATCCATCCACCATCCCCCATCCACCATCCCCCACCCACCCCCCACCTCCCCCCCCACCATCCACCCCCACCATCCACCCCACCGGGATGGGCAATGGACCGTACCATCAGTAGAACGCAAACACAAGTCGCCTAACGCGTCGTCTCCACGTAACCACAACGCGTGCAGTGCGTGCGATTCGTTTTTTCGGTAAAGTCACGTAGGTAAAAAGAAATAATAATAATAATAAAAAATAATAATACAAATAAAAATAGAAATAAAATAATATATTAATCAATCTTGCTTCAATTTTTTTGTTTTTTCTTATTTTACCTACGTGACTTCACCAAAAAAACCTAAGAGTATCACTCCTTGCAGTCACGAAAGCTTCAAATCTAGAATCATCCTTGAATTCAATTCAAAATAGCGAAAGATTAAAATAAGCGTCTCAACGTCATTGTTCCCCCCCCCGCCTGTGAGGGGGGGGGTGTCGCCGCCGCGCATGCGCACAGCTCCTTGCTGGTGGGAGCCCGAGAAGACGCCATGAGTTGAGAGGCTCTCCTCGCTCCCGAGGAGGCTTCGCGTGCCATCTTCGGCCGTCCCTCGTCCCTCACGGCCAGGGGCTTGCGCTCTGCTTAGCCACGGGGTCTCGCTGCGTCGACCTTTGCTCGGTCGTCCCCGCCGCGGCACGGGATGTTGGCCCTGAGCGATGTGCTGCGTGCTTTGTTACAGCTCGCCCATGATGTAGTTTTAAAATGGTGTACGTAAGATGCGTTGGCCCACCTCTGCGTTGCATTCTGTGCCTCTAAATCTGATGTGCGCAACTCACGTGGTGGACACTACGTGGGTTACGACCTCAAAATCAGATGTACGCAACTCATGTACCCGAGCAGCACGTCCCAGCAGTGTTGGATGACACGACTAAACGTCGCTGATGTGTGAACACACGTGCTGTACAACACGCCGTTCTAGGCCGTAGGCTCTCGCCTGCTCAGTGTAGGCAGTTGTGTGTTGTGTGGCCTATGCGCGCTATACAAGCATCTTTTTAACCACGTGTCTTATGCGCGTTTGTCCAGTTATATCTAAGTTCTGGGCACCACCCAAGTCAATTTGGTCTACATAGCTGTAATGCAGAACTGCACAAGTTTGGTTAAATAACTCACGGCATGTGGAAGCCCTCAGTAGTGGCTTGACTGAAGGCTGTATACGCTGCTACTNCGTGCTATAATCGTTTACAGTCGATGCAAATTAAATATTATTTATATAAAGACCGATGGAGAGCGCGTTGAGACTTTGGCAAGAGACCTGCGAGTTGACTTTGTTGAAGCCCGAATTATGTATAACACGTCTATAGGACGGGTTCTAATAATACGCTTTTTAATTGCAGTCCATGTGATATGTGCGGGTGTATTCAAAATTCCACGTGTTATATCCCTCGTGTTTTGTAGCTCTTTAATATTTTGTTTCACGCAACGTGTAAAATGTGAGTGAATCATTCCGGCTCGCTGGTAGACTGGAATAAGCACGTGACTAGGATTTGCTGACTGAAATGAATCTCTGGTTTCGCCCGTCCCTCATTGGAGAACTGTCCACAGTGGGAGAAAACATTATCTATACGTGCTCAATAACGTTTAAAGTTGAGATGGTGCTCGTCATAAACTAAAATATACTCTATACGTGCTCAATAACGTTTAAAGTTGAGATGGTGCTCGTCATGAACTAACATGTAACTTGACGTGCTCAACAGTATCTACGGTTCAGAAGCGGCTGTCAGCCAGCGTGCTGCGCTGTGGAAAGAAGAAGGTCTGGCTGGACCCAACGAAACAAACGAGATCGCAAACGCAAACTCAAGTAAGGATCGCCACAACCACGGCGTCTTAACATTGTGGAAACTGATACTTGGCTCACTTGATACAGCAAATCTACCTGATGACGGAGACTTGTTGCCTCTGAAACGTGATTTTTTTTATTTTANTTTTATTAATTTTAATTTTTTACCTATGTGACTTTACGAAAAAACCTAAGAATATGTTAGACATTCGCTTTGTAAGAGCCTTTTATAGTGGTAAAACGTGGTAAACTAGCCTCTGGTAAATTCCATATGAGAAGGGGGTAAAACTACATTTATCAGCGTTAACTCTGCCCACCCCACTTGTTCTAACCTCGTTCTTTTTTGTCTTCAGGGCAGCAGATCCCCAAGTTGATTAAGGATGGCTTGATCATCCGCAAACCGGTAGCGGTGCACTCGCGTGCACGCTGCCGCAAGAACCTGGAGGCGCGGCGCAAGGGTCGGCACATGGGCTACGGTAAGCGGTCACCCTGGTGCCCCGCTCACCCTGTGCCGGGCACTCCGTCTCTCTTCTTAGTGCTCTACATTCTCTCACACCCTTAGTGTATGCTTGTAAAAGAGCGGTGCCCAATGTTGTCCTCTTGAAAAAGCTGCCAACCGTGTGATAATTTTAATGGTTGGCAGGAGTTTGAAATCTGTGTGCTTATGGGGGTGCTCTTGAGTGTGTGAACACCGAGGTGGGAAATAATGCAAGACCTGAGGTAATGTGGGTGTCCCAGGATGCCCCATGTTTTCTTATTTTATGGTTGCATGAATCCTGTGCTAGCCCTGAACAATGCAATATTGATTGGTGTAGCTTTTAGAGTGTAAAAGTACAAAGTTGTAACGAACTAGTTGGATTTTAATTTGCTGAAATTAGATTAAGCATCATACCACGCCTTTCTAATGTTTCTTTCTGCTGTCCTTGCAGGTAAGCGCAAGGGTACAGCCAACGCCCGTATGCCAGAGAAGCTGGTGTGGATGCGGCGCATGCGGATTCTGCGCCGTCTCCTGCGCAAGTACCGTGAGGCCAAGAAGATCGATCGCCACATGTGAGTGCCACTCGCAGCCAAATATACATTACAACACATTGAATTATTTTTGTTATGTGAATGTATGTGGTTCATGGCTTGACTGTTTTTATGAATGTAAATTTTAGGTACCACAATCTGTACCTGAAAGTGAAAGGTAAAGTGTTCAAGAACAAGCGCATTCTGATGGAGCACATCCACAAGATGAAGGCTGACAAGACCCGCAAGAAGCTCCTCTCGTAAGTGGCTGTGCTAACCGAGAATTTAGAAGTGTTGCACTTTCCTGGCTGTGATATACGGTGTGTTCTCACAATCATGGATTAACATGTGAATATTTTCACTCGCTGTAAACCTAACCCACGTTCGTCCTGATTGCTTTGCTCTGCAGTGACCAGGCAGAGGCTCATCGCTCCAAGACAAAGGAAGCACGCAAGCGCCGTGAGGAGCGCCTCCTGGCCAAGAAGGAGGAGGAGAGCTCCAAGAAGTGAGCTTCCCTGCTGGGGAGGTCAACTCGCATCATCAACCTTGTATCTTCTTGTCAGTCAATAAACTATGAAATCCCCACACCATTGTCTCCTCGTTTTGATGTTGAATGCGAGTTTTGTTGTACTTGGATGCCATGGTGTAATGGGTTACCCCACTGAACTTGAAATCCAGAGGCCGCTGACAGCTGAACTGAGCACCGAGCAGTAGTGGTACCCTGGAGATCGAACTTAATTCGTTCCAGAAGGCCATTCGAACACCGAATTAATTTTCTCCATAAGAATTAATGTTAATGACATTAATTGGTTCCAGACACAAGAAATCTCAAAGCATTTTTACACGAAGTTTACAGTAATTACATGCATAAAAAAACAAGAAACATGGAATAAATTAAATATAAAAATGAATAAATTGATGGTGGTGAGGTGGTGGTGTTATTGTTTGGAAGGGAAGTCCCTTCCATAATGTCGGGTAACTGCCCTGGGTTTTTTCTGCCTCTCACTGAGTCACGAGCTCTTTCTGACTAAAAACTTGCCTAAAGAGGTTTGTTTCTGCCTCTGTTTTAGGATGTTTTGAAAATGACATTGCTTTATCATGAAAAAGATTGCTCACTTGGTTGGCTACGGCCTTATTTGGGTGATATTTTTCTAAAAATTCTGTAACTCAACACTACACTAAATGAAATTAATGAAAAATTAAGGAACGATGTTTTTGGGTAACTGCACGGTGAGAGCTACGTGTTAACTGACCCTCACACGGTAAAACCTTTGGGCAAGCGTCATGCACGCCCATACGCGTCTCAGCCGTACAGGTTTCAAGTCGCGATTGCCCGTTCGATCTCCGAATTTCGTTTGGTTTCCGGGGCAAAAAATGTTCTGAAATATCGTTCGAACACCGATTTGTTAGAGTTCTGGTGCGTTCGATCTCCGAGGTTCTACTGTATGAGTACAGAACAGTTGATTGCCAGAGGTCAAGAGTTAGTATTACTATCTCTTCCACCAGGTGTAGTTACCTTAAAGAGCAGGCCGAGCAAGACCCGAGAAGGCCTTTTTAGAGCTCCTCTAATGGAGGCATTTTGGCCACCAGTGGCAGAAGCAAGACATTTTAGGTTTTCTAGGGCTGTGTACCCCATTGTGCTGGTTTAGCGTTGAAAGCTTCACGAGTATAAAGACTTCCAGGAGGGTATTGTGTTGTGTATGTACCCCTTTTTATTTTTTTTAATANTTTTTTTTTTAAGAATTATTCTGCCAACATAGATAATATCGTTTTTTTTAATAGACGCGGCCACGTGGGAACGAACACGCCCCCACACTTCCACAGAGGCCCCCACACTTCCACAGATGCGCGCATACCTCATTTCAAAGGAAAGAGGACATGAAAGGGGGCAATAAGGTAATAAACTCCCCTAAATTCACACAAGAGGAACAAGGGGGGGGGTCAGCAGGACGCCCTTTTGAAAAAAAAACCCACAGAACCAGGAGACACGGAGGAAGAGATAATTATATTCTTAACAAAGAAACAGCATCGACGACAAAAAGCACAGATGGGTCTTTGAACCATGTTAAATACACAAGTTACCAACTTAACCATAAAGATTAAGCAAACAGTATCCATCCTCACTCCAATTGAAAACCAGACAAAAATTGCACCAGAATCGCGACCCATCATTGTTAATTAAGTACTGACATTATTTACCTTTAAAGAATATCTACACGGCCGGGCCGAAGCATCAAAGAATAATTATGGCATCTATTTCGCTCCAAAACAAATTCCTAGCCGGGATATCAGATCAAATAATCACAAGAAGTCAAATAATAAGTACGGAATTAAAGTAGAAGAGGAATCAAGGGCGGAGAAGGCTCTCAAAATTAACCAAACACAACACCCATGGGAAGCGAGCAACACGACCGCCTTTGTCTTTCCGAGAGGATCTCCACACACAGGCACCAAGCCAGGAAATGACACCCATAAAGGTTGGGTCACGATGAAACATCGTGAACACTGTTTCGGCATAACTATGCAGATGGAACCAAGCAGCAAATAAGTTGCATTTCAACTTCCAAACCAAACCAACTTAAGCTGTGTGAGACAAAGGATGTGATCCCAGAGCAAGGGAGGGAATAATTAAGCTCGCTTAACGCGTAGGTTTTCGCGACAAATATTATTCAGTAACAAAACATGGATTCGAATGTTTTTTTTATAACTCGACGCGAATCATCTGGCTAATGGATAACTTCTGAAGCAGCCGACACGAGGCCCCACCCCCACCCCTTTCTTCCAGAACGACACACACAGCTGTGTCTTCAAAGCTAATAAACACACGGACAAACACGCACGCGAAACACACGGACAAACACGCACGCGAAACACACGGACAACACGCACGCGAAACACACGGACGGACACACACACGGACGCAGATGGTCCACCCCCACAGGAAGGTTTTATGACACAGCTTTTGAACAACTCGGGAGCCGAGTGGAATTTTCCGATATAAACCGAAGGAAAATCCATACAAAGTATATCATCCGGGCCACGAGCTCCAACGCAGATCATCCGGGCCACGAGGGCCACCTCGTCGCCAGGGCTTTGGCTCCACCAACAGATCTTCACGAGCTCCGGCCTACATCTCATCTCGTCTCCGGGCTAAGGCCCCACCAGAGTTCTCCAGGGCGACAACCATCTCTCCTCGTCGCCGCCAACGAAGAAGCTCCTGTCATTCAGAATGACGAGGGTCGCGGAGTAGCGACGCGTAGCTACAAGCCGAGGTCTGCACCACCTGAGAAGAATCGCTACCCTGAGTCGCAGAGCTGCGAGTGAAGCCAACAAAGACGCCAACGTCCACCCTGCCACGAACGAAGCATCGCTCCTCGTCAGAGTGACGACCAGCGAACAACCCGCAGGAAAGGCGGAGATCGCTGAACGAGCGCCAACTTGCGCCACCTTGCACCACCGTGCGCCACCGTGCACCACTTTGCGCTGAACGTGCGCCACCGTGCGCCACCGTGCGACACCGAGCGACAACGAGCGACACCCAGATCGACCAGCATCAACCCAAACCGACTCGTCATCCCGCCGTGGAGAAAAAGAGTCAAAGTCTTCTGAACGAGCGCCGCCGCTCACCTCACAGCGGAGAAAGTCTCAGCTGCCGCTCGCACAAACAACAGAGGTCGTATCGCTCCCCACATACAGACTCAAGAAAACACAGAGAAAATCTTGTCAAACCAGTTTCCTTTGTCCCAGAATCTCGCCGAAGAATTAATTAAAACAGAGCCAGATTCGCTCTCGCGCCCACACGCCCTCACCCACCATTGTATCAAACATTCCGTTAAGAGGATTTTTATACTTGCCGATGAATCTATTGACATATACTTTCGCCTCTTGGGTACAATAAGTGCTATATTACCGCCATAGGAAGTGTGTCATGCTTGTTTTCAAACTCGACCAGTCGCCGATTGTGATCGATACATGGGCGAACTAATGAGATGCCTGGTAGGAAAAGTAGAGGTTACAATTGATAGAAGTGTTTTTAGTCATTCAGTTCGTTAAATGCATAAGTGTTTATTCATTCATTTTAGTCAAATGCATAAGAGTTTCGTTATTCATATTGCATAATTGCATAATTTCACAAATGCATAAGTGTTTATTCATTCATTTTAGTCAAATGCATAAGAGTTTCGTTATTCATATTGCATAATTGCATAATTTCACAACTGCATAAGTTTTTGTCGTTCATATTAGTTAATTGCATAATCTTGCCCATGAATTATTGACGCATGTTTGACCTGCATGATAGAATGTCACGTGTTTGTTAGAATAAAATTGTTATCACAGAAGCATATTGAGTGTTCTTTCCAAGTCCATGCAAAACTGTCTTATTCTTGACAACTGTATCCTGTGATGAGATCTGAACCTGGAGAATTAAAATAATATAAACACACTAAGATAATCGGTAAATGTTTAATCGACGATAATCGTGTTATCCTGATTGATAACTCTGGATAAACGAAACTAAGCAAATTATCATAACTGCACACATTAACATAATCGCAAGCCTCCGCATAAATTACTACGATTATCTCCGTGATTATCATAATTTATGCATATAATTATATGCATTATCATAATCTATGCATAGTAATACACACACTAACATAATTAATGCGATTTGCGCATTTTTCGGAAAATTATTAATTTTTATTATTTTCATCCAAATTTCATAATCCCAACACATACAACAATTGTCAAGTTTTTGCAGTTAGGGATTGCTATGTAAACATTGCTAGCATTGCTCGTGAATTGGCGCAGAATATAAATGCGCGTTATAGGGATTTTGTTTGAACCCCTTGCAATTTGTCTTTATTAATGACGAGGTGTGCGCTTTGAAGTGATTCATGAGATGGGTCGACAACTGGACGTGTGGTACTCTGATCATTGATCTTGTCCTGTGTTCAAGAGTTGACCTGGGCATGTGAAAACCGGTTCAGGCAAGTGCACTCCAATTGTCTTGAATGACGCTGGTGTGATCATTGGAGCAGAGGCACACGGATTGGAATTTAACGCATAACAAATGACATTGAGGTCCAACTGGTAATGAGAAATCAAGCTACCATTCTTCAAGCGGCATTAAGTCTGAAGTTGCACTGAAATTGAAGGTGCTGTATGTTTTGCCAGTGACCTTCCTGGCTACACTGAAGCACATCACATCCGGTTTGATCAATGTGCAAAGATTGACTAGAAATTATTGGTTTAAAGCTTTCGTGACTGCAGGAATCCATACTCTGGTTCTTTCGGTAAAGTCACGTATGTAGCAATCAAACATCACGACGTTTCGATCGCAACACAAGCAATTCTTTATTTTTACTTGGCTTTACCGAAAGAACCAAAGAGTAGACGTTCTGGTTTTGTGGGAAAGCCAGTACAGTATCTGGAAATGCCTTCAGTAACCATATTTTATTTTTTCCTACGGCGTACCGTTTAGGAGGTACGTCATGGATGGACACCTTGCAAATTACGTATGTCCACTCGTTCGCCTGTTTGCGGTACAAAATATGCTGCCTGCTGCACGTAATGGAGTACGCTTTTTTTACCCGAGCTCAATTACCTCTAAGCCCCACCCATGGCAACCTTATGTTTTACACAATGATGTCATGGGACTTTCATGTCCACTGCAGCATAGCGAAAACATTTTTTTAGGTTTATACATTGACTATTAACGAGGGGAGCCTGTCCGACGGGAAGTGCAGATTTCCAACAACCGGTGGCGTCATGTGACCACCCCATCTTGATACAATGCCAAAAGCAAAACGTAAGTAATTTAGGTGCTCAAATATTGCTTAACGTCAATATTCCATTGCGCAGCTGCGCTGACCGTATGTGCAGACCTGCGGGTTTAATATGGATGGGAATGAGCTCATAAACCTCCCAACATTTTAGATACAAGGAAGAATTGGACAAGATTTGGGTTAATTTGCATATTTTATAAATGCTCTGCGGTCGACACANCACCACCAAGTGTTGGGACAGGCATGAGACTGCATTTTGCAGGTATGGATGTGTTTGGCCATTTGAGTTTAAATGCGTTTCAGCTTGCGCCTTGGGAAGGTGCTCACGTGTTGCGGGGAGTGGTGGTTCAGCCTGAAATGGGTGAATGGCTTTGTGTGCAAATATCACTGGGATAGGTGTCATGTGGTGTGTGGACCCACCGTGCGTGTCGTACCTGCTAACAATCTACATCGGCTGGTTGGGATCTTTACGTTTTGGGGCGTGGCGGTGGCCTCGAGATTTACTGAACCACAACCCAACTGACCAGAGTTTCATTCCGCAGATAACGTCAGTGGCAATTCGTATCTCAACCTGGCCTGGCCTTCCTAAGCTTGACTTGGCTTTAAACGAGTATCTCGTGCGGGCATTTCAACATCGGCACGGGAAAGACAGGCAAAGCAGTTCTCGGTTTGAATGTTACAAACGGCACTTGCCGTAACAGTCGACATCTATAGTGGTACCTGGTGTGCATCGTTTTGTGAGGTATGCATATGCGCAATTGTGTACCATGTACACGTGTTGTTTTTTGGTCTGCCATTGCATACGTTTTAATGTTCATGTGTTTGACGGTGCACGTGTCAAGATGGGCACAAATGCACCAATAATCCCTACGTTTCCATTTGCAACGTTACCCCAACATGAGGTGTTCACTTCGTGATCATAGAAAACGTCGGCCACTGGTTCCACATTGCATTGCTCGGGTACATGTTGATATGACCTTCATTTGACTGGTGGGTTGCAGACCGTCCTTTGTGCCTTCCTCTTCATGTCCTTGCAAAGTGAGTTGATGGATCGCACCAAACAAATTTACTCGCCCATGTTGCAATGTTTAACACGAGAGCACACAGAAAATCAAAGCGCAGTTAATAACGCACCACAACCGCAAGCAAGAACAAAATGTCACAAGGGCTTCACTCTTTTTGCCAAGAAACCTTAAGTACGCAATCTAGCCTAAAAACCTTTACTATTGGTCGCGAAAGCCAATGTGTTAAACCAAAACACATTCCTGCGGAGGGAGCTGGTAGGAACGTCGGGTTGCTCGGTCAATGGCCAGAGTCAACAGCGCGTGGTGTATTCCACAAATATGGCCAACTGAGGGCGGGCACAAGTCGGCGTGAGTAGGTTAAACGTTGAGTTTTATAAGGGCACCACGGGTGACCAGCCCTCCCACCCCNCCCCCACCCAGCCCTCCTGCACGATGGACGGACACAATAATCCCCTATGGCTAGTGTAACCAGGTTCCTACCAGTATAACCTTTGGTTCTACCACAACGCGCTGAGGACAAGGTATAACCTTTATAACTAGGTTAGCGGTCATTAATCATTTTTTTAGCAATGCTGAATGAGAAAAGTTACGTTTTATAAATACAGCTTGAATAATTAAGAAACTACTTTAAACAATAAATAAAAATAAGTATGATAATTGGTTCTTTACCCTTCTATCTGGCAACAAAACTGACACCTTTTTACAAGGAGTCATGTTTGCATAGACCACAATACCTGCAGTCATAAATACAAACAAAAGACATAACTCTGATAATGTGCACTGTCCTTGAAGTTGATTGGTCCACACCCGAGACAGCTTTCCTTCGAGCCTAGTCTCACATGGGTTGGACCAGAAGACGCCAAAAGGCGCACAACTCAAAGACAATGCACCATCAGAGTATGAGAGCTCGGGGCAAGCATCTACACTATGGGGACCTCATTTGCCAGTAAAAATATGATAATTGGTTCTTTACCCTTCTATCTGGCAACAAAACTGACACCTTTTTACAAGGAGTCATGTTTGCATAGACCACAATACCTGCAGTCATAAATACAAACAAAAGACATAACTCTGATAATGTGCACTGTCCTTGAAGTTGATTGGTCCACACCCGAGACAGCTTTCCTTCGAGCCTAGTCTCACATGGGTTGGACCAGAAGACGCCAAAAGGCGCACAACTCAAAGACAATGCACCATCAGAGTATGAGAGCTCGGGGCAAGCATCTACACTATGGGGACCTCATTTGCCAGTAAAAAATATGATAATTGGTTCTTTACCCTTCTATCTGGCAACAAAACTGACACCTTTTTACAAGGAGTCATGTTTGCATAGACCACAATACCTGCAGTCATAAATACAAACAAAAGACATAACTCTGATAATGTGCACTGTCCTTGAAGTTGATTGGTCCACACCCGAGACAGCTTTCCTTCGAGCCTAGTCTCACATGGGTTGGACCAGAAGACGCCAAAAGGCGCACAACTCAAAGACAATGCACCATCAACTTCAAGGACAGTGCACATTATCAGAGTTATGTCTTTTGTTTGTATTATGACTGCAGGTATTGTGGTCTATGTGTAGAGGTGATACGCGCTGGGATTAAGGATCGTATGCACAGTGTGTGATGATTGGCTGTGTAGGTGGTGACGCGCGCTGACGGTGGAGGATCAGGGGTCAGCGCGGGGTCGTGGGTTACGGGGTACTGATTGGCTGTGGACCGGTGACATGCTGAGAGGGAGTGACCGGGTGGCAGCGCGGTGGGATTGGTGGAGGAGTGTTAACACGCGCTGGGGAAACCGGATCGTAAAGAGAGTGCGTCGTGATTGGTTCATTAAGGAGCGATGCTCATGCTGAAGTACGCATCAGCTCCGCCTCTCGTGAGCAGGGGCTATAAAAGGGGATGCACACAGGCGTAAGGGCAGTGTGTAACCAGCGAAGAATGAAGACGGGATGAAGACCTAGAGCCCTGCGGTACCTAGCCCCGCTGTCCTAAGGGGACCGGGACTCTGTGTAACCCAGAGGCGAGTGTAGTGTGTGTAGCCATAGGTCTACACGAGTCGAGTGTATTGTGTAGCCAGAGGCATAGGGCTTACACGAGTCGAGTGTATTGTGTAGCCAGAGGCATAGGGCTTACACGAGTCGAGTGTATTGTGTAGCCAGAGGCATAGGGCTTACACGAGTCGAGTATATGGTGTGTAGCCAGAGGCCTAGAGCTTACACGAGATTAGTGGAGTGTGTCGGAGGAAGAAGAAAGACCACACGTTGTATTGTGATACCTGAAGGATTTAATAAAAGTGTGTTACCCGTCAAGAAGTTCCTGCCGTCAATTCCCATACTTCAACTGGTCAGAAGTGGGGTACAGAATTGTGGCTGCCTCAGCGGGTTCATCCGTCGTTACCGGATCGATTGATGGGGTCGAGGTCAGGGTGTTAGTGGACACGGGGGCATCGGCGACTATTATTTCGGATCTCATTTATAATATTCTCCCGGTACAATGTCGTCCGCTTCTTCCGGTCGATGTGCCATTTTACGCCGCTAACGGGGGATCGTTGGGCATTATCGGTCAGATTAGGGCGTCCATTTGCATTGGTGATATCAAATTGTCGGGACCCGTTTTCGTTTCATCTTCCCTGGCGGTTCCTTGCCTATTGGGCACTGATTTTTTGGCGAAAATGCCCATCAAAATTCTCATTGATCAGCGTTGCATTGAACTACCATCGGGTCGCCGTATTTCATTTTTGACGAGCCCTAATGTAATTCGGACGGCGTGCGCTACCATTCAGGCGTTAGCAACACAGACCGTGCACGTGCCCCCGGGTTCACAAATGTTGATTCCCCTCCGTTTACGGAAGCCATGGGGAAGGAGGCCTCGGAACAGGCCATGCTTTTGGGTCCTTCTAATAGGGCTGTTGGAGGTCTCGATTTATCGGTGGCTCACACTTTGGTTGGGGCAGACAGGGATCCGTTTGTCATGGTTTTAAACGCTGGGGCGCGGCCGGCCGTCATTCAGCAGGGCACCGTGCTGGCTCACGCGGCACGGGTCCCTGCGGAGGAGAGGCTGGTTGCGCAGGTTGATCCGAGCCCCACGAATAGCGTACCATCAAAGGAGGACCTAGATTGGATTGATATGCTGTGCGCGGACTCTGACGATTTGTCAGCGGTACAGTTGGGCGCGTTGCGCGGGTTGCTGATTGAATTTTCGGATGTCTTCAGTAAACATAAGTATGATATCGGATGCACGGACCTGCTACGCCACCACATTGAAACGGGCGATGCGGCACCGGTCAGGCAAAATCCCTTCCGACTGAGTCCTGCTGAGAAGGAACATGTTCAGTCGGCAGTTAACGATATGCTGGAAGCCGACATTATTTCGCCTTCTTCCAGTCCTTGGGAGCACCTATTGTGCTCGTTAAAAAGCAGGACGGGTCCCTGCGATTTTGCGTCGATTTCCGCCGCCTGAATAAGATTTCGGTGGCCGACGCGTATCCGCTCCCCAGGATGGACGAGTCTCTCGACGCATTGTCCGGTGCGCGATACTTTTCGACTCTTGATTTATTGTCCGGATTTTGGCAGTTGCCACTCGACGAGGAGTCTAAGCCTAAGACTGCATTCCGGACTCCAGGGGGCCTGTTTCAGTTTAACCGGTTACCCATGGGACTTCACTCCTCTCCTGCGACGTTTCAGCGTCTTATGGAATTGGTTTTGTCGGGCTTGCAGTGGGAAACGTGCCTCATTTACCTTGACGATGTCATTGTTTTCGGTAAACGTTTGAAGAACACCTCCAGCGATTGAGAGGGTGTTCTTGCGAATGCGATCGGCTAAATTAAAGTTTAAACCGGCCAAATGCCATCTTTTTCGTAAATCCGTGAGGTACTTGGGTCACATTGTCGACTCTTCGGGATTTCTACCGATCCTGCGAAGACGGACTGTGTCAGTTCGTGGCCGACGCCCACGTCAGTGTCAGACGTGCGCAGTTTCATCGGTTTTGCTTCGTATTATCGCCGATTCGTTGAGCACTTCGCCACCATTGCAAAGCCCTTGCACGCGTTAACGGCAAAAGGAGTGAAGTTCCGGTGGGGACCGGAGGAGGAGGCTGCATTCTGCTCCTCCGGGACGCCTTGGTAAGGCCCCACCCTTGCGCTATCCGGACTTTGAGAGTCCCTTCTTGCTGGACACGGATGCTAGCAACACGGGCATTGGGGGGTGCTGTCCCAAGTCATTGGAGGGTCGAACGGGTGGTCGCCTATGGTAGCAGGGTGTTGTCGCCGGCAGAGCAGCGCTACTGCGTCACCCGTCGTGAACTACTTGCCATTGTTTTTTTTTGTACAACAATTCAGGCCATATCTCTATGGTCGTCATTTCACGGTCCGGACGGACCATGCGGCGCTCCAGTATTCATTACGGGTTGCCCAGCCCTCGGGCCAATTGTCGCGGTGGTTGGAAGTCCTCCAGGACTATCAGTTCACGACTACGTACCGTAAAGGGTTGCGACACACGAATGCCGATGCCCTGTCGCGGTTGTTGCCTTGTCACAAATGTGCGTGCTTATCGGGATCGGCGCGCTGTAAACCTCCGGTTACGGAAGGTAGGGAGGCGTTGGTTGCGACCGCGAGCACACCAATTGGGATGGTCCCGCTACCCAGGGGGTCAGGACTCGCTGCTCTCACTGTCGTTGATTGAGTGGGGCCGTCTCCAAATGGCGGACAGCTCCCTGCTGCATTGCGCCGAAAGACGGAGGGTTCCGAAGGTAGCCACGACCGAACTGGCTCCTACGAGCTTAAGCAGGGCCTGTTGATGAGATGGGACAGTTTGTCCCGGCGGCATTCGATTGTGGTGCCTTCTGCTGTAAGGGGGAAGGTTGTCTTGGCCGCACACGAACGCCTCTTGCATTTGGGAGTTAACAAAACGCTTGCCCTGCTTCAGCGTGACTATTATTGGCCGGGAATGGGGGGTGACGTGGTGAATATTCTGAAGGGTTGTGTTGAGTGCGACAGACGGAAACCACCGCCCGTCACTAATCCACCCTCAATCTATTCAGGGTCTCCCATTAACACTCTTCACTCATATTCTCCCTTTCCTCACCCTAGGGGTAATAAGTACCTTTTCAATATTTTACCCTCCTATGGGCGTCCACTCCCAACCAGTCCCCTTACACCCTTTGTCGACTACTCCTACAACTCCCAACCTTGCTGACTGACCAAGGGAAAATTTTTCATAAATTACTCAGGGATGCGACCTGTTTACCAAAAGGTCTACCTCCCTACCACCCCAGACACATTAACTTAACAACATTGACCTCTATCTTCCACATGTGAGTCCATGTTATTACCTCATCCCTTCCTTCCCTATAAATCCCCCATGCAGCTACTTTTCCCCTTTTTCTAATTACGGCCAACCACCCCCCATGGGAAACCACTTCTCCCCACCACAACTAATCTAAATTCAACATATTAAATTTAATATTCATAAACTACAACAAACCCACCTTAATTCCCTCCCAAATTGCAACACTTCCACAATATCCTCACAATTAACCATACAACCTCTCATTCCCTCACACCTTTCCACTCACCTAAATTTTAAGGCCTCACCCTATCTGCGGGTTCGCCCCATCTTCAGATAAAATAAACCCTTTACTCCACCCTCCCACTAAACCTTCTCCCTCCTATGGCCTCCCCTTTTCTACCACATTACTGACCACACCCTAGGGGAATTGTCCTTCCTCTCCTCACATTCTCCGCCTACCCGCTCCCATTCTCAACTACTCTCCGACCACCCCATCTCCACCCCTCCTTCCACCCATCCTCCTCTAACTGCCAACACCACGGGTCCCAACTCCCTTCCATACACACCCCAACACTCCCTATCCCTACTTTTTAATCTACCACGTGCGGAGTCGAGGCAGCCGGAGCGCCTCGGCACTGCGTGGGTCACGGCGACACTTGGCGCGTTCGTTTTACGGTGTTCGCTTTTATTGTGTTGTTCGTCGGGCTGTATATTGCTTCGTATTTAAGGTTGTGTTATGTTGTTGTTGTTGTGTTACGGGCACACTGGGATGTGGAGTTCTTTATTACTGCGTTGCGTTATGTTGTGTTGTAGGTTAACAGCCGGGCCGGCTGCAAGCTATGTGGGAGGGGTGATGTAGAGGTGATACGCGCTGGGATTAAGGATCGTATGCACAGTGTGTGATGATTGGCTGTGTAGGTGGTGACGCGCGCTGACGGTGGAGGATCAGGGGTCAGCGCGGGTCGTGGGTTACGGGGTACTGATTGGCTGTGGACCGGTGACATGCTGAGAGGGAGTGACCGGGTGGCAGCGCGGTGGGATTGGTGGAGGAGTGTTAACACGCGCTGGGGAAACCGGATCGTAAAGAGAGTGCGTCGTGATTGTTCATTAAGGAGCGATGCTCATGCTGAAGTACGCATCAGCTCCGCCTCTCGTGAGCAGGGCTATAAAAGGGGATGCACACAGGCGTAAGGGCAGTGTGTAACCAGCGAAGAATGAAGACGGGATGAAGACCTAGAGCCCTGCGGTACCTAGCCCGCTGTCCTAAGGGGACCGGGACTCTGTGTAACCCAGAGGCGAGTGTAGTGTGTGTAGCCATAGGTCTACACGAGTCGAGTGTATTGTGTAGCCAGAGGCATAGGGCTTACACGAGTCGAGTGTATTGTGTAGCCAGAGGCATAGGGCTTACACGAGTCGAGTGTATTGTGTAGCCAGAGGCATAGGGCTTACACGAGTCGAGTATATGGTGTGTAGCCAGAGGCCTAGAGCTTACACGAGATTAGTGGAGTGTGTCGGAGGAAGAAGAAAGACCACACGTTGTATTGTGATACCTGAAGGATTTAATAAAAGTGTGTTACCCGTCAAGAAGTTCCTGCCGTCAATTCCCATACTTCATATGCAAACATGACTCCTTGTAAAAAGGTGTCAGTTTTGTTGCCAGATAGAAGGGTAAAGAACCAATTATCATATTTTTACTGGCAAATGAGGTCCCCATAGTGTAGATGCTTGCCCCGAGCTCTCATACTCTGATGGTGCATTGTCTTTGAGTTGTGCGCCTTTTGGCGTCTTCTGGTCCAACCCATGTGAGACTAGGCTCGAAGGAAAGCTGTCTCGGGTGTGGACCAATCAACTTCAAGGACAGTGCACATTATCAGAGTTATGTCTTTTGTTTGTATTTATGACTGCAGGTATTGTGGTCTATGCAAACATGACTCCTTGTAAAAAGGTGTCAGTTTGTTGCCAGATAGAAGGGTAAAGAACCAATTATCATATTTTTACTGGCAAATGAGGTCCCATAGTGTAGATGCTTGCCCCGAGCTCTCATACTCTGATGGTGCATTGTCTTTGAGTTGTGCGCCTTTTGGCGTCTTCTGGTCCAACCCATGTGAGACTAGGCTCGAAGGAAAGCTGTCTCGGGTGTGGACCAATCAACTTCAAGGACAGTGCACATTATCAGAGTTATGTCTTTTGTTTGTATTTATGACTGCAGGTATTGTGGTCTATGCAAACATGACTCCTTGTAAAAGGTGTCAGTTTTGTTGCCAGATAGAAGGGTAAAGAACCAATTATCATATTTTACTGGCAAATGAGGTCCCATAGTAAAAATAAGTATTTCAGTAAAGACACATTTTTAAACCCTGCGTTTTCTTAAGACGTGTCTTTTAAACTCTTAAACATACAGATCCAATCACTGATATGGCTAGGGTGAACTTTGAAAGTGTGGTTATGGCTCTTATCAAACATTTTAAACAGCTCCAAAGACTTTGACCTGCAGATAAATTTCACTCCTTGTAACATTTCACCCTAGAACCGATAGAGCTGAAATTCATGGACAGACGTTCAGGGTAGGTACGATTCACACAATGGTTCAGTTCACGAATCAAGATGAATATTTCAATTACTTTAGGATTCATTTGTTGGAAACCTCAAACCAATGTGACAAGTTGGACACGAGCAATGACATATATTTGGCCAGAAAATATATTAATGCATTCGATAAAAAAACCTTTTGAGTTGTTCAACATTCTACCCTGCTTGCAATGTAACTTGGAAAGTGTGTTCTAAAATATTGGAGCTGTGCTAATCCAGACATGCGATCAGTACTTTAATCTCACACATATTTCACACACAGTTCCAGCATGCTTGTGTACACCACCGGCGGCAGCTGGTCAAACTTCTCCTGTCAAGACGACAATTCACAACGTCACCAGCCCATCGAGACATGGCTGCGTTTTGCCAGCGACATCACCACGGCCACTGTGTGGGTGGATATGGACTGGCATGAAGCCAGACCTGGCATGACCATGTTTTTTTATTTTCGCCCCCAATGTCAAATCAAAGCAATGACAGGATTTGTAAATCAAATCACATTTTCTCACAAACATCCATCCCATCGCCCCACGTGCACGGTAATGAGCTTACGGATGTTTAAACAAAAACCCCGACTCATGCGTGCTCAGGCGACCGATGCAAAATGCAGAGAAATTGTGATCGATAAAGTGGCAAGGCCTCACCACGAAGAGGCATTGCATTTGGCAACTACACCCGCCTATCCACGACTTCGTTAACAAAATGCATACGAAACCTATAACGCACAATAAAACCTATAAACGCACAATAAAACATTACACATAGTGCACACTTTGTGCGATCGTCACGCAAAGCAAGCCCAATCCCAAGCACAACGCAGCCCAACATCCTGGGGCAGCTTCTGCAGCAGCAGCAGCACCAGGCCCGAACGAGGTGTATGACATGGCACACTCGAGAACCAGAGATATGCACTTTGAACAACATCGGCGGTCGGTAAATATCTTTAAGGCAGATTTCATCTCTCTCTGTTCGCGATCTTAATCACAGGGGCCGATTCGCTCAACGGAATCGTACGCAGCTGGCTACGAAACCAGAATGGTGATGGTGGTGATGATGATGGTGGTGGTGATTGTGGTGATGATGGTGGTGATGATGGTGGTGATTGTGGTGATGATGGTGATGATGTGGTGATGGTGGTGATGATGGTGATGGTGGTGATTGTGGTGGTGATGGTGGTGGTGATGGTGGTGATGATGGTGATGGTGGNGTGATGGTGGTGATGATGATGGTGGTGATGATGGTGATGGTGGGTGGTGATGGTGGGGTGGTGGTGATGGTAGTGATGCTGGTGATGGTAGTGGTTTGGTGGTGGTAGTGATGGTGGTGATGTTGGTGGTAGTGATGGTGGTGATGGTGGTGGTGGTGATGGTGGTGATGATGGTGGTGATGGTGGTGATGGTGGCATGATGGTAATGGTGGTGGTGGTGATGGTGGTGGTGATGATGGTGGTGATGGTGGTGGTGGTGGTGATGATGGTGGTGGTGGTGATGGTGGTGGTGGTGGTGATGGTGTTGATGGTGGTGATGGTGATGGTGTTGATGGTGGTGATGGTGATGGTGTGATGGTGGTGATGATGGTGGTGATGGTGGTGATGATGGTGGNGATGGTGGTGATGAGTGGTGATGGTGGTGGTGGTGGTGATGGTGGTGAGTGGTGGTGATGGTGATGGTGGTGGTGATGGTGGTGATGGTGGTGATGGTGGTGGTGGTGGTGATGGTGGTGGTGGTGGTGATGATGGTGGTGGTGATGTGGTGGTGGTGATGGTGGTGATGGTGGTGGTGGTGATGGTGGTGATGGTGGTGGTGATTGTTGACCGTGGGACAAATGTTATAGCGGTGTCATAATCGTTTATAAAAGGAGGTTTTAAAAGTTGCAACACATTAAACAAAAATTGAATGGAGGGGAGAATTGGTAGCTCGGATAGGCGAGCAATGCCCGGTCAGAGTGGAATTGGTAGAGCGGATAAGGGCCACAGTTTGATTTGCTCCGCTTAATTAATTGTGTGTACGTGTGTGTGTATGTGTGTGTGTGTACATGTGTGTACGTGTGTGTGTGNACGTGTGTGTACACNTGTGTGTGTGCACGTGTGTGTGTGTGTGTGTGTGTGTNCGTGTGTGGTGTGTACGTGTGTGTGTGTGTACGTGTGTGTACGTGTGTGTNCNTGTGTGTGTGTNCGTGTGTGTGTGTGTGTGTACGGTGTGTGTACGTGTGTGTGTACGTGTGTGTGTACGTTNTACGTGTGTGTGTGTACGTGTGTGTGTGTGTGTGTGTGTGTACGTGTGTGTAGTGTGTGGTGTGTGTGTGTGTACGTGTGTGTGGTGTNCGTGTGTGTGTACGTGTGTGTGTACGTGTGTGTACGTGTGTGTGTGTGTGTACGTGTGTGTGNTGTGTGCGTGTGTGTCAGTGTGTGTGTGTGTGTGTGTACGTGTGTACGTGTGTGTGTGTACGTGTGTGTACTGTGTGTGTTGCGTGTGTGTGTGTGTGTGTGTGTACGTGTGTGCGTGTGCGTGTGTGTGTGTGTGTGTGTGTACGTGTGTGTGTGTGTACAGGCGGTGAATCAGGTGAGTGGTCAGTGCAGGTAACCTGGGTGGGTGTGGTTACCACTGCTAAGGAAGGGTGGTTACCACTGCTAAGGAAGGGTGGTTACCACTGCTAAGGAAGGGTGGTTACCACTGCTAAGGAAGGATGGTTCTCGCGGCATTGTGGATGTTGATGTTGGTGGTGTTCCGTACCAACGAGAGAGAGGCTCTCGTGACGGGCCGGGTGGCCGCGCCTCTACCCCCAGCACCACCCAACCCGTCAGCTGCTGCCCCGTGCTGCTGCTGCTGCCCGTGCTGCTGCTGCTGCCCCGTGCTGCTGCTGCTGCCCCGTGCTGCTGCTGCTGCCCCGTGCTGCTGCTGCTGCCCGTGCTGCTGCTGCTGCCCCGTGCTGCTGCTGCTGCCCCGTGCTGCTGCTGCTGCCCCGTGCCGCTGCTGCTGCCCCGTGCTGCTGCTGCTGCTGCCCACGTGAG
This sequence comes from Lethenteron camtschaticum, assembly GCA_018977245.1. Classification (NCBI taxonomy): domain Eukaryota; kingdom Metazoa; phylum Chordata; class Hyperoartia; order Petromyzontiformes; family Petromyzontidae; genus Lethenteron; species Lethenteron camtschaticum. The sequence continues at coordinate 74,095 of WFAB01001777.1, forward strand.
TTGCCTCTCCTCCCCGGCAGTCTGTGCAGACTGTGCGTGTGTCTGTGTACAGCTGGGGGGAGCGGCGGTGCAGCGGTTAGCGCTACGCCGCGCTACGAACCAGGCGACACGGGTTCGATACCCGCTCACGGCCAACGCCGGTGACGATTATCTGAACCGGTCCCGGGCCTCCCCTAGGTCGACTCAGCCTCAAAATGAGTACCTGGTGTAGCAGCGGTATGGAGTAAACATCGCTAACACTGGGGGAGAGACCAAGGCGGTCGGGCGTGGTGCTGGCCACCCACCCCCTCGTGTGCTGTGCCGGCCTTCATAGGTGCTGCTACTTGCTACTAACAGTACTTGCCCCTACAGCGCTGCTAGAGGCTACCTGGGGTAGCTTTGTCTGTGCGTGGTGTGTGTAGTACATAGACACTGCTGCTGTTACTCGCTACTAACAGCACTTGCCCCTACAGCCCTGTTAGAGGCTACCTGGGGTAGCTTTGTCTGTGCGTGGTGTGTGTAGTACATAGACACTGCTACTCGCTGGCAAGAGCACTTGCCCCAGCAGCCTGACGGAGGCTACACGGGGGACCTTTGTCTGTGCGTGTGTGTATGTGTCTGTATGTGACTGTGTGTGTGTGTCTGTGTGTGTGTGGGCAAAGTCCCATCAGTGAGCTCCTCCGGCAGGCAAGGCTGCGTTGGCTGGGTCATGTAGCCCGCATGCCCAGCCACCGCATGCCTAAACAGCTTTTGTTCGGACGGATCGAGGGGGCTAGACGGGCGCGGCACGGGCTGGAGAAGAGATGGAGTGATGTGGTACAGGAGGACGTGGAGCTGAGTGGACTTGCCGATGACTGGTACCAGCGGTGTCAAGATCGGCCTCAGTGGAGGAGGCTCGTGAAGGACGCTACTGGGCAGTTGGAGGCAGTCGCCCTCCAACAACAACGGAGGGCGGAGGAGCGACGCTCACAACAACGAGCGGAGCGCCGGGTGGCTAAAGCACAGCAAGTTGGCACAGTAGGGGGCACAGGTGGTGCATCAGCCAGTCATCTCGGTCATCTCGGTCAGTCGACCCGTGGCACCTGGGTCTGCCCCGTGACCTCCTGCCAGCGGGCTTTCGACACTTCACGTGCCTCAAGGTGCACTTGGCCTGGCACAAGCATCGTGGTGACGTCACCGCCACTTAGTGGCGAATGGCGGTTGTTGTCTGTGCGTGTGTGTCTGTGTGTGTGTGTGTGTGTGTGTGTCTGTGTGTGTGTCTGTGTGTGACNGTGTGTGTGACTGTGTGTGTGTCTGTGTGTGTGTCTGTGTGTGTGTATGTGTGTGTGGGTGAGTGTCTATATCGTAGTCAAATATTGGAAGAAGTCACCCCCTGTGAGTGGCTGGCTGAGGTGCCATCTGTTGAGGAAGTACTGAAGGCGATCCGGAGTCTGAGACCAGGAGAGGCAGCAGGCAGAGATGATCTCCCAAGCAAAATGCTGAGGGAGGGTGGCGCTTGTGCACAGACTGCCCTATATGACATCATAACAACAGTCTGGACCACTGGACGGGTTCCGCAAGATTGGAAGGATGCCCTGGTGGTCCCCCTCTTTAAGAAGGGGGACCGCACAGACTGTAACAACTACAGGGGCATCTCACTCCTCAGTGTGCCGGGAAAGGTCCTGGCAAGGATTATTCAACATCGCCTTGCTAGGCACGCTGAGGAGAGGCTTGCGGAACCCCAATGCGGTTTCAGGAAAGGGCGGTCCTGCACAGATGCCATATTTTCTGTCCGTCTGCTACAGCAGAGGTGTAGGGAATTTCAACAAGACCTAAATCTCTGCTTTATTGACCTGGTCAAGGCCTATGATACCATCTGGGTTGTTCTTCGTGCTTTCGGAGTCCCTGACCCTCTGCTCACGATCATTAAGGACCTTCATGATGGTGAGCGGGCCGGGTAAAACTACGTGGCCGGGAGTCAGAGCCTTTCCCTGTACACCTTGGGGTGCGACAGGGATGTCCTCTGGCTCCCACATTATTTAACATCTATTTTGACCGCGTAGTTCGTGAAGCGTTCAATAGCTGTACTGGGGGAATTTCCGTTTGGTACAGATAAAATGGGAGGCTTATCGACGCCCGGATGCGATCAAAGGATGGCTCCTTATTGGTCAACCACGTTATGTATGCCGATGATTTGGTGATAGCTGCTCATTCAGAAGAGGAGTTGGAGACGCTGCTGCTGAGACTGGAGCGTGCCACTAAGAGGTGGGGCTTACCATCAGCCCCACCAAAACTAAGCACTGCCTGGGTATTTTGTACCATCGGACACTCCACCCCCACAACTCCCGATCGGTGATGGGGCAGTTGTGGAGTGGAGAGTTTCCCATACCTGGGCAGTGTGCTTATGACCGGCTCCAGTTTAACAGCAGAGGTTCACTCCGAATCAGTCGAGCGGCAATATCTTTTCATCGGTTGCGTAACGCTGTGTGGATGCTACCTGGTCTGTCACTCCGCACGAAGCTTCAGATCTTCTCGGCCACAGTCATTCCCTCCCTTCTCTCTGCGAAACGTGGACCCCCTAATGGAGCATCTTCGCTGGTTGGAAACATTTAGGCTGGCCTGCCTACCATCCATCCTGGGTTTAACCAGGCTGGATTGTGTGAGGAGCTCACAAATCCTTGAAAGATCTGGGCAAAGTCCCATCGGTGAGCTCCTCCGGCAGGCAAGGCTGCGTTGGCTGGGTCATGTAGCCCGCATGCCCAGCCACCGCATGCCTAAACAGCTTTTGTTCGGCCGGATCGAGGGGGCTAAACGGGCGCGGCACGGGCGGGAGAAGAGATGGAGTGATGTGGTACAGGAGGACGTGGAGCTGAGTGGACTTGCCGATGACTGGTACCAGCGGTGTCAAGATCGGCCTCTGTGGAGGAGGCTCGTGAAGGACGCTACTGGGCAGTTGGAGGCAGTCGCCCTCCAACAACAACGGAATGCGGAGGAGCGACGCTCACAACAAGCGGAGCGCCGGGTGGCTAAAGCACAGCAAGTTGGCACAGTAGGGGGCACAGGTGGTGCATCAGCCAGTCATCTCGGTCATCTCGGTCAGTTGACCAGTGGCACCTGGGTCTGCCCCGTGACCTCCTGCCAGCGGGCTTTCGACACTTCACGTGGCCTCAAGGTGCACTTGGCCTGGCACAAGCATCGTGGTGACGTCACCGCCACTTAGTGGCGAATGGCGGTTGTTGTTGTTGTTGTGTGTACATGTGTCGGTGTGTACATGAGTGTGTGTACACATGAGTGTGTGTGTACACATGTGTGTGTATCACGTGTGTGTACATTAGTGTGTTCATATGAGTGTGTGTGTGTGTACACGTGTGTGTGTTCATGTGTTGCCTCTACGAAGACTCCATCTCCTGCAAGAACACTACACTCGTAGTGGCAGACACACCCACTCGACGCGTGCTGTCGTCTCTTGGTGACATGTCCTGATCACTCGCGAGGAGTCTGGCCTTTGCTGGGCGATGACCGCGGCGATACCACCACCGCTTTGCAGTGAATGGCAGTCGTTTCCTTGAGTGTCAATGCTAAAGTTCCTAGAAAATCCAACCAATCGTGCATTATAAAGGTAACACAACGCCAATGAAGTGCATGCCGTTTTTATTAAAATGTCAAAGGATAACAGCAGAACCAGACTTTGACATTTGCTCACATTGTATTATGCCAAGTGATAAAAGGGGCGGGGGGAGGGGGTTTGCGAAATATCCAAGACTCTGTACTTGACACTTTGGATGAGGAGAGGGTTAGAGATTTAAAATAATAATAACTGGCAAAAACAGTCTTGAAATCTGGCCACAAATCTTCAGGAAGTGAGAAATGTTGCTAGGACGTGCATCTCAAGAGACAGACTGACACACAGATGGCCCATCGCACCGACACCACAAGGCATCATTGATATGTACAATTTCCGACGATTTTCCCCTCCTCCCCCCGCATCTTAGTCCATTTTCTTCTTCTTCTCGGCAAACAAAACACGTGGAATTGTGATAACTGGTTTCTAGCACCGATTTAGACTTGGCAGTTTTCGCGAAAGGCTTTTTTCGCAAACATTTCCCTGCTTGCGTGTGGTCTGCACGGTTTCACAACGTACCGTGTTTCAACTTGGCAATGGCAACAAAACAATATAGACCTAAATACTACAACAAGAAGAAAACATGTAAGGGGTCGGGCATTTATTCCATCTCTAATAGCGTGCAGACACACAGGGGGATGTTTGCATCTTTAGAGGAGTCGTTGATGTTTGCATCTGCCAGGGTGTGCTGGCTCGCTCAAGTTTTAATTTCAACTTTGGCAAAAAATTCATTTTCATTCATTCAGCAGCTCATCTTACAAAAATGGAAGCGCTTAAATCATCTAAATACATTTTCCATAATGTTTTGCCCTTTAACCGACAGAATTAATTGAGAAAATGCATGTTACGCAATGTATTAATGAAAACATTGCCTCTCGGGGCTTTCAAACAACATCTCATTGCTAAACTTAAAGGCCGAGAAGCACTCCGCAGACATTTGAAACGTAAACATTTACGCACATTGCAATACATTGCAATACATTAAATAGCACCAAATATTTCTGCACCTGCCGAGGGAAACACGAACAAAACAGTCAGTCAGCAAGAAAACCATAAAATAATACAATGAAGAATATAACCAAAATCATCTCGTTATAAAATGGCTGCCACATCCTGCCTAACCATGCAAGTGGAGTGGCTTTCATGAGCTTTAGCAAGATCCTAAACATGCCCTTCACGCTTGGGTAAAGGTGCGGCCCTGCAGTCGATCGCTTTACTAACGCCGCTGCCGCTAGGAATGCCTCAACTAGAGGGAGCTTTAGAAAGCTCACGTCGTAGGTATGCTGTTGAAGTGGTCGCAAACGCCCACCACACTTCACCCCGCCACCGATCGACTAACCGCATCGATGGGTTGGGGGGTTAGAGGTGGAAAGGGAGAACTTTGAGGGGGCCATTTTGTGTAGCAATGGTAACATTTCATTTGGGAAACACCACAGACGGGGTACATTCGGCCCTCTAAACCATTAATTTCGACATCCATCCGAGCCATTACACTCATCCACATATATTACGAGCAATTTAATGCTTGTTCACCCAGGAAAGGCCTCAAAGAGTCATGAACTTTTTTTGAGAAGGGTCCTGCCAAGTTTTCACAGTCGGGGGGTACAACTGTGTAATGGTGTGGGGTAGTTTTTCAAATTCGACAAATTCGGACCAAGATTCTTGCCCCGCAGTGGCTTGCGCCTGCTGTGAATGACATCACAGGATCTTCAAAGCAGCTGGCGCGCAGTGCTTCTCTGGTAAGCGAACACCACGGCATTGACCAGGGCGGCCGCTGGACTCTGTCCGTGAGCTCCTGCGATGAGCAGCGGACGCCGCTGCCGCCACGTCAGTGTCACCATCTGGGGAGGAGCACAAGAAGCAACTCGCGATTTGTTCATCGAATCGAGAATTTATTCTTGGGCAACCACTACGTGAAAATGCAGTCTAGAGCGGCGTGCAATTATTGTTATTTTTAATGGAACTGACAAAAGCCAAGGCTTTCAACTTATTCTTAGGTTTTTTCGGTAAAGTCACGTAGGTAAAACATTAAAATTAAAAAAAGTAAAATAAAATAAAAATCACGACGTTTCGGAGGCAACACAAGCCTCCGTCTTCAGGTGGAACCGTCACAGCCACGACAGCTCTATCAAGTAAATGAGAGATTGCAGGAGCTACCACTCCGTTTATATAATGGTTGGAGAGGGGGGAACGTCGTGATTTTTATTTTATTTAACTTTAATTAATTTTAATGTTTTACCTACATGGTGACTTTACCGAAAAAACCTAAGAATATGAATCCTTGCAGTCACGAAAGCTTCAAATCTAGAATTAAGGCTTTCAACGTCCCGCAAAGAGTCACACATCTCTCTCAGCAACAGCTACCTCAAAAGCAGACGATTCTGAACAAGCCAGGACAAGTTGTTGGCAACCCACCATCCACTTGGAAGCCACACACCAGCTAGCACAACAGTGCTGATGTCCCCCACAAATATACCACCACCACCACCCCCCGAACATCGCTTGTTACGAGGAATGTAATGATGATGGGAATAATCCCAGTCCCTGTCCCCTGGGGAGTTATCATCTCGGGGGTTTTGGTTTGGCGTGAGCCCTTAATAAACGTGGCGTGAGCCCCTAACAGCAACCTGCCGCGGAGTCGTGAGTAGCGCTACAACAGTCACAAGGACTCTCCAGCCACGTGGCCTTGTGCTGAACAACGTGCACGTGGGTTCTGTGCTCGCAGTTCCTGTTCATCACAACTAAATCAGAATGGGACGATCTTCATTTGAACTCGGATGTATATCGCATGATGATACTGTCAAAACAAATGTTGGTTGTAATGTAGAGATTGCAATCTAATTGTATACATATATTGATGTATATGTGGATATACTGGATACACAATACAAAGTCAAGACAAAGTTTCCCTGTCGTGGCCAATGAAGGCCGGCACGGCACTCCAGGGGTGGTTTGGGTGGCCAGCACCACACCCTGGTGGCGATGTTTACACAATGCACCGGGTGCTCATTGAAGGCCGAGTCGGCCTAGGGGATGCCCGGAACCGGTTCAGATAATCGTCACCGGTGTCGACCTCGAGCGGTAATCGAACTCGGGTGCCCGGGCGACCTAGCGCAGTGCGCTAACCACTGTGCCACCGCTCCCCCCGCACTCCACATCCACGCGTGTGCATATGAAGGACTTCCAATCAATGCTCCGAGGACACGTCGCCTAGTCGTGCATTGCTCACGGTACTCGGAAACACAACGGGACGCCGCTATAAACACAACGCGTGACTCGCAGCTTTATATTCCAGGAGTGGCTGTGAAAACAATTCTGTTTTGGAATAGGGGCTCAGTTATAGCCAAGTTATAAAATCAATTACGGCCACACTCTCACTGCACCAATGGGTGACGGCCTCGCCACGCCGTATGGGCTCACGGGGGGATCCAGGATCATACTTGGCCACGATGCCGAGTGAGGGTTGTGTTTGGTGATTGGTGGGGAAAGCAGGAGCGGTTCTGACGTCACTCACAACTAATGCTCGCCGTGGCCTGGAGTCGAACTCGGGCTGCCAGGCTCGGAGCACAGCGCCGCACTCCAACCCGCCGTACTACAGCAACACGCCGCTCGGCTTATTCACAAGCACGCACCACGGGCTTGACTAAATCGAGTATGAAGTCTAATCCGTACAACGGGAATCCAACAACAATAGTCGTACCCAGTGATAGAGAGAGAGTGTAGTGATGATGATGATGATGCGAAGTGCAGAGAAAAGCTTTTACCTGCAGCAGCAGCTCCCTGTTGTCCCCTCTATGGGGGAAGCGGTGGGCGCGTCGCCCACCGCTTCTGTGCATTCTCTTTGGCGCTGGGATCACGGCAGGCACACTCCTTCTTGCGGTCACAACTGGCTGGAACGGTGATCACCTGCATGCACACACAAAAAGGCACACCAACACCACACAGACACGTACAATCGATTAACTCTTCGAGTGTGAGGAAAACGGTGCCAAATTAAACGCAAAATGCAGTTTTAAAGAAACGAGTATTTGGACCTAGATTTAAAAGTGCTTTGCTAAAGTCACTTCCTAAGATCGTGAGGAAGAGAGTCCCAGACGGTCGTAGAAGCGCATGTCTAATTGCCAAAAGCTCCCGCGAGGAAGACCGCGGTTTGCGTAATGGTCGATGCTCCTTGACGAGATCAGCAAGGCATTGTGGGTCGTCATTTGTGTCAAGCGCTTTGTGTGTAGAGAGTGCGACCTGACCATGTGTGCGAGTGCAGCGTGGGCGTGCGACTTGGCCACCTGTTTGAAGGCGGATGTGGACACGCAACAATCCCCTCCGTCGTAGTGGCAGTAGGCGTTGTTGTTTACCGGGTCACAGTACCCATCGCCGACCCATAACTGAAGACCGCACACGTGCACACACAGCCCACGTACAAATCACGCACGGTAACGATGATACAGATGCGCCTTTTGTTTTACAGCAGAGCAACCCTGAGTCTCTGGAAGGAGTGGGAACAATTATGTCAGTTCATCAAATGATGTTGATTCTTAAACTCATGACGCATGCAGTGACCTGACGGGCCTACACACATTGTGTTGTTAATGAAGCCAGACGCAGCAAGTGCTATTTATAATTATCACCGTACATATATTATATGCTCCGTGTTGCAATGGTTAGCACAGCTTAAATATTGGTTCGAATTTCTTAAATCCCCCCCCCGGCCCACCTCCGTCCATCCCACGTGTTATGGAATAAAGTGTGGGCCAACTCCCAACTCGTAACAAGACGCCTGGCTGGCATTGGAAGAGTAGGCCAAGACACCCTCTAGAGGGGCTCTCCAGAGTGGAGGCCATTCTGCCAGCAGCGGTGGCGTTAGCAAGACATTGCAAGGTTTCATCTTCACCTCGAGAAAAAGAGACAAAGATCCCCAAACAAACAGTCGGGGCAAGTGCTGTTAGCGAGTAGCAGCACCTGTGAAGGCCGCAACGACACACGAGGGGGGTGGGTGGCCAGCACCACGCCCGGCCGCCTTTGTCTCCCCAGTGGCGATGTTTACACACGCTACACCAGGTAACTCATTTGAGGCCGAGTCGACCTAGATAAGGCTCGGAACCAGTTCAGATGGTCATTGCTGGTGTTGGCCGTGAGCGGGAATCGAATTTGGGGTTCGTAGCGCAGCACGCAAACCACTACACTACCACTCCCACTAACGTGTGTACTGTATACACACACTACACTCCCACTAACTGTGTACTGTATACACACACTACACTACCACTAACATGTGTACTGCATATACACACTACACTACCACTAACTGTGTACTGTATACACACACTACACTACACTCCCACTACCTGTGTACTGTATACACACACTACACTACACTCCCACTACCTGTGTACTGCACACACACACACTACACTACCACTCCCACTAACATGTGTACTGCATATACACACAAACGATATATTTCAAGCTGTTTGAATATTTGCTTCAGTTCACGTGCAAGGTGAAAACGGAGCATCGTACTTTACTTCAAATGGCTGGCAACACTTGGAAGCTCGGCCCTTAAAGTTGTTTTGTGTTAGAGTTGCGAGCAAAGTAAAGTAGTTCAACATACATAGGTGGTACGTACACACAAAGGGTTCTTACCTCACAATCTTGGAAGCAGTAGATGGCACGTGGTGGGGGTGCCACATCTTCTTCCCCGTGCAGACGATCTCCTGTCGATTCACAAGAACATTTCCGTATCGAATCATTTACTACTCGTGATTAAAAAAAAACCTCCTTTGGCTGGTAAAATGCCACAATGTGTATCGTGCACCCCAAATCCGTCCCACGCGGACGATCGGTAAGGTTTGTCACGCGAACGTCACGTGCCAACTTGTCACTGCTTCAGCCCCCCCGTCCAGTTGCGTGTTGGGAGAGCAAACGCCCGCCACGTTCGCAATCGAGCTCGTCGTTTGCGCATCGTCTCAACATTCCAACCTGTTTCCCGTCTTGAATAGAGAAAGGTGATGCAATCACTGTGCGCCTACAGTTAGAGGGACCGAGGCGGTGGGGGGGGTGCATGCAGGGGGCGTTAATGTATTTAGAAAAGTGCATTGACATGGAACGGGTCACTACGCAGCACAGCGCGGGTTGCTGCAGAGAAGGGGGAGAATCTGCAGTTGCAGCAGCAGCAACAGCAGCCCTGCCTGTCGGCAGGTCACGTGACAAGTCAGAGAGAGGGGTGTCGGGGAAGGTGACAGGGGGGGGGGGCACGTGAGGTGAGCCCGGGAACCCGCTGGTACGTTCTAGAAGGGGGCGTGGCCGGGAGGATAAAAGTGGACCCAGAACGGAAGCTCGGGGCTGTCGCTTGGAGTGGGATCCCCCCGTCGTGCTGATGGAGTCTTCGTCGATGTCTTCACCTTCTCGGGCGTCGTCAGTCCGGCGGTCTGCCGGCCATCCTGACTGGGGGTGTGTTGTTGTTGTTGTTGTTGCCCCTTGTAGCTCGTGAAGGCTGCTAATAAACAGAGTGCTCCTACTTCCCTGTCTCTCCGAGTGTGTCGCTGCATACGGATGTTGTTTGCCGCGTTCTGCAACTGCTGGTGACGACGCCATTGCTGCCGCTACACCGCACGGCTTTAAGCGGGTCTCGTGTGGATGTTCAACTTGTTTCACGTCGTACGTAGCCAACGGCGTTCATCGCAGGTGCGCTTGAGAGAACGGCCCTCGAAAGCGGATTTCGCAGAATCGATATTAATAGAGGATCAGTCGATGCACCGTGGAAGCGACTGCTGTCGCACGTTGTCACAAAGTGTAGAACTCAACTTGAGCGACTTTCGTTTGGTTTAAAACCATTTATCCTCCCCTTCATAACGGAGATGCAGGCGTGCAATGAAACGTGAACACACCTTCATACCGACACATAACTGGAGCGCGCCGTGATTTAAACCAACGCTGCAGCCGTCTAAAGCCAACTGTAAACAAATCAAGAAAGCTTGGTTTCAAGAATGCAGACGAAAAAAACATCCTCGCAATGTCAACACAAGGTGACATGGCTCAGCAGCACCAGCAGCGCATTTTCCGTTGCTTGCAGATTTTCGCGCTTCAAGCCCATGGACCGCCCTGGTTAATCACGGGGGTTTTTACCGACCGAAGGAAGATGGCAACGTTTGTTTCGCAGTGGACCTCAAGATCCCCCGTGAGGTCACGCAAAACAGAGGTTGTGTGTGCACTGGCACATGAAACTTTCACAATGTACTTCATCGAGAAAAACCATATCGCAACACCACTGCCGCGCTGGCAGACTCGCGCGTAAACCTGCAGCAGCAGGGCACTGGGATTGTTGAGACGAGGTGTGAGTGACGCAAGGCGTTGCAGCTGCTGAGGCATTTAACCTGTTCCCGTGTCTGAGATGTCTCCAAGTTGCAGGGTGGTGGAGTCCCATTCACCGCCAATCTCAGAACATGCGAGCGGTTCAGTGTTAATGGTATTTGGAGAGTTATAGCGCCACTGTTTTTTAACACAATGCAGAGAACTGTAGCGACACGAACTCACTCTGCGATAGCTGGCGCAAAACCGTGCCCCACGCGCCCGCATGGCTTGACGTGTACGAACGTCATCGGAGCGGAATCACACACGCGTCCACAGAATGGAATTGTAAAGAACCGATGGCGCACACGTGACACGTGCGTACGCCATCGGAACGGGAAAAGGTTGAGGGGGGAGGGGGTGCCACCGCACGCAAATCCTCACGCGCGGCTTCAAGAAAGGACCGACCTCAACTTTGGTGGGAAGTGTCCACCAGTGCGGCAGCGACGGGGCGGTGATCTTCTCCGGGACGGTGACATTTTCAGGGAGCAAAACGGAGTCGCTGTGTGGGATCAGGCAGCTTGTTTTGCACACGGATCCTGGCAACAGGGAGACACCAAACCACCATCACCACCGCCATCGTCGTCATCACGTGTAGATGTTGAACTGCTTCTTGTGTTTAGTTTGTTGTCCACACACCCTCCCCCCCCCGCCGTACTTCCGATGAGCATGGCGTGCTACGTGCGTGCTAAAGCAGTTCACACACATACACGTTCACCGTCACGAGGCGCTTGCCGTTGGACGACTCGGAATCTGTAGCGATCGAGATTTTGTGTCTGCACGGCACCCCGAGTGTGCCCTCGGAGCTCAAAAAGAGTCAATGGAGACCTTCTAAGCAGAGGTCGCAAACGGGTTTTGATTCCCTACCCGTACCGGCCGCACCAGGGTCGCAAACGGGTACCGTACCGGCCGTACCCGTACCCTACCCGTACCCGGCCGGGTACGGGTAGAGTACGGGTACGGGTAGGGTACGGGTATCGGGTATCCGATTGTGACCTCTGGGACGAAGCCATGTTGCAGGCGCGGGTGGGTTGATTCTAGGAACTTGAATTGTGAGAAGAGACAGACGTTGGGAAATGAGCGACAAACGGTGACTCACCTGTGACTCACGGTCTACGCGTACCCGGCCGCACCAGGGTCGCAAACGGATACCCGATACCCGGCTACCCGGCCGGGTACGGGTAGCCGGGTATCGGGTAGGGTGCGGGTATCGGGTACCGGTTGCGACCTCTGCTTCTAAGTCCCTGCGGAAGACCCGTCCTGTTTCAAAGGGCCTCTCTCTCGAGTCCTCCATCTTGTCCTCGAGTCATTCTCTCTCTCATTACCTCGCACTGAGTCATTCATCTTTAACACGCTTGGTATTCTGGGATCAAATTAAGGGCACCCTTTGAATTAAAATGATATAATTACGACCGACTGTTGTTCCCCACTAAAGTGAAATGTTCTTCCGCACGAAATGACAAGCGTCACGGAGTGCGGTCCGGCGGCAGAGATTCGGGGCTGTGCCGTGGGGCGGCCAAAGATGAGATCGCTTCGTGCGCCTAATGGATAGAGCGCCGAGATTGGCAGTTGCGGCGATTGCGAGGGTGACAGTTTCAAAAACTTCTCTCCACACTTTCGTGATGACGTTGCCTTACAACGGGAACAAATCTGTACAGGAGGAGACTGATATGTCGGGGCAATGGACTTCTGAGCAGAGAGACGGAGTGGGCAACACCTTGACCGACCAATCGTTGTAAGCCGAAGCTTTTTAAGAAACTGGAAAACTTCGATTGACAAGGTGGCATTTTTTTTTTCCCCCACGAGTACAACGATTTAGAAAATCCCCCTTCAAGAAAAGTGAACAAAAAAAAGGAGCAAATTTACTCTCCTTTGTAAAGCTACAAGTGGCACACCAGACACACAGGCACATATACACAGACACACACACATACACACAGTGACACACACACAGAGACACACACACACACAGTGACACAGAGACACACACAGACACACAGAGACACACACAGAGACACACACACAGACACACATACACACACACAGACACACACACGTAGCAGCAGCAAGTGGCAACTGCAAGTGGATTTGCCACCGCGTAGGTTACGACACAAAGCTCTCTCCGCTGTGTCTTCTGAGTTTTGCCCGTCGTGCCTTTTAGCCTGGCACGATGCCCGACGTTTCACTCCACGTGCTGGGACCTTTTCATTCACTTCCCCGAAGAAGCCCCGACACGTCGGGTGAAGTGTTGGAACCGCCGTGCCGAACAGACACGCACAGGCCCAAACCCAAGACGCAAAACTCGCGGGGAGGTGCGAGAGAGAATTTCAATTAAAAGCAACTCCCGTTGAATGTGGAACCAAACGATGGGGAAGCTTGCTAAAGGCTCTATGGGGGAATCTTTGTCTTTATTATATATATACAAGGTGGAACTGGAACATTGAGATTATTTGGTTGATACATTTCTCAGGTACAATGTACAACATTGTTCACCAGCTGTTGTCCCATCGTTTGGTTCTACATTCCACGTGTGTTCTTGGTTCTTTCGGTAAAGTCACGTAGAAGGGAGATAATAAAATAATATGAATATAAAACAAAAAAAATTCTCACGACGTTTCGACTGCAACACAAGCAGCAATCATCATCAGGTGTGAAATCCACCGCAAGAAAATTAGAAAAAAGACGTTTTCAAATTTTCTTTCTTTTTCAAATTTTCTTTCTGTGGATTTCAAACCAAATAATCTCAATGTTCCAGTGCCACCTTGTATATATATAAAAGACAAAAATATAGCCTTTAGCAAGCTGCTTGGGCAAGTTCTGCTAGTGAGCACCTATGAAGGCCGGGGGGGGGGGGTGGGTGGTCAGCACCACGCCTGCTCACACGTCACACACCAAGTACTCATTTCAGGCTGAGTTGACCCAGTGGAGGCCCAGGAATGGTTCAGATATTCGTCGCTGAATATGGCCGCAAGCCGGAAACGAACTCGGTTGCCGGTTTGCACGCTGCCCACGACACTACAGCTATGGAAGAAGATCACCGGTATAGTCTCAACAGACTGCAGGGGCAAGTGCTCTCAGTGAGCACCATGAGGGGGTGGGTGGTCAGTATCACTCCCACTATACACACACACACAGAATCAGAATATCATTTTATATTGGAAGAATCCGATGAGTTACGAAGCTCTTTTTCACACACATCCATTCGAGGCGTGTCTACCGCTGCTGTGCCACTACCCCCATAACCCCATAAATACTCAACAAATATACAAATATGTTTGAGAAGCCAGCTACGCCGTTACCTATTCCGTATCCGGAAGGGCAGTCGCATGTGATGATGAACGGAGGGTCCGGGGCGGTGCACTCGCCCTGCTCGTGCGGGCACAGCTGCAGTTCCCCACTCCAGCGTCCATTCTTGCTGCACCGGATCACTGTGTGGTTCTGCTGGTCCAATACAGAGACACACACAACAACAACCGCCATTCGCCACTAAGTGGCGGTGACGTCACCACGACGCTTGTGCCAGGCCAAGTGCACCTTGAGGCCACGTGAAGTGTCGAACGCCCGCTGGCAGGAGGTCACGGGGCAGACCAGCAGGTGCCACGGGTCGACTGACCGAGATGACCGAGATGACTGTGCCCCCTACTGTACAAACTTGCTGTGCTTTAGCCACCCGGCGCTCCGCTCGTTGTTGTGAGCGTCGCTCCTCCGCCCTCCGTTGTTGTTGGAGGGCGACTGCCTCCAACTGCCCAGTAGCGTCCTTCACGAGCCTCCTCCACAGAGGCCGATCTTGACACCGCTGGTACCAGTCATCGGCAAGTCCACTCAGCTCCACGTCCTCCTGTACCACATCACTCCATCTCTTCTCTAGCCCGTGCCGCGCCCGTTTAGCCCCCTCTATCTGGCCAAACAAGAGCTGTTTAGGCATGCGGTGGCTGGGCATGCGGTCTACATGACCCAGCCAACGCAACCTTGCCTGCCGGAGGTGCTCACGATGGGACTTTGCCCAGATCTTTCACACACACACGCGCACACTTGTCAACTCATGAGTAACATCAATTGCAATGCCTCGAGGCATCTAATCAACATCATGAGTTTGGCAATACCCAAATATGATATAAATCAGCTGATGCATTCATCATCATCTTCAGTCAATTCAATGCTGGATGAAGGCCTCTTCCCCCCCCCCAAGCCTTCATCATCTCCCTTGGTCCTGCAATGTGGCAATCCATCTCGTACTCACACACGCCAGCTGTCTTTTCGCTCCATCTCCCCGTCCCCTCACCTGGCTGCCATCCGTCATGAATCTCGACCGTCACGAGGCCATCATCCCACGCGGTGACGGCCTCCTGCCAAGCCCATGTGCTGCTCTCAGCCGGTAGCATGGTGCATCCAACCTGCGCCATGCACGCACCTATCCACACTTCTTGGCGCACTGTTCCACTATTGTAACCATTTTATTTTTTCAGCATTCCATGTTTCCAAACCCATGTAAACCATTGCGTGCAATTCCTGTACGACAGTTACAGTGTCATTCCTAAGGCATCAGAAAGGGGAGGTTGCAAACACGCTCAAGGGAAGGCACTGAACGTATAAAGGGCCCCCGGGAAAAACAACAACAGCCACAGGAGGTCCCCGTGAAACTTAGGCATATTCAGAGTGCGTGTGTGTCACTGTAAATGTGTGTGTGTGTCACTGTAAATGTGTGTCACTGTAAAATGTGTGTGTGTCATACTGTAAATGTGTGTGTGTCATACTGTAAATGTGTGTGTGTCACTGTAAATGTGTGTGTCACTGTAAANGTGTGTGTGTGTGTCACTGTAAATGTGTGTGTTACTGTAAATGTGTGTGTGTTACTGTAAATGAGTGTGTCACTGTAAATGTGTGTGTCACTGTAAATGTGTGTGTGTGTTACTGTAAATGTGTGTGTCACTGTAAATGTGTGTGTTACTGTAAATCTGTGTGTCACTGTAAATGTGTGTGTCACTGTAAATGTGTGTGTCACTGTAAATGTGTGTGTCACTGTTAATGTGTGTCACTGTAAATGTGTGTGTGTCACTAAATGTGTGTCACTGTAAATGTGTGTGTGTCACTGTTAATGTGTGTGTCACTGTTAATGTGTGTGTCACTGTAAATGTGTGTCATTGTTAATGTGTGTGTTACTGTAAATGTGTGTCACTGTAAATGTGTGTCACTGTAAATGTGTGTGTTACTGTAAATGTGTGTGTCACTGTAAATGTGTGTCTGTAAATGTGTGTGTTACTGTAAATGTGTGTGTTACTGTAAATGTGTGTCACTGTAAATGTGTGTGTGTGTCACTGTAAATGTGTGTGTGTGTGTCACTGTAAATGTGTGTCACTGTAAATGTGTGTGTCACTGTAAATGTGTGTCACTGTAAATGTGTGTCACTGTAAATGTGTGTGTGTGTCACTGTAAATGTGTGTGTCACTGTAAATGTGTGTGTGTCAATGTAAATGTGTGTGTGTCACTGTAAATGTGTGTGTCACTGTAAATGTGTGTCACTGTAAATGTGTGTGTGTCACTGTAAATGTGTGTGTCACTGTAAATGTGTGTGTCACTGTAAATGTGTGTGTGTCACTGTTAATGTGTGTGTTACTGTAAATGTGTGTGTCACTGTTAATGTGTGTGTTACTGTTAATGTGTGTGTCACTGTAAATGTGTGTTACTGTAAANGTGTGTGTGTTACTGTAAATGTGTGTGTGTGTTACTGTAAATGTGTGTGTTACTGTAAATGTGTGTGTTACTGTAAATGTGTGTGTTACTGTAAATGTGTGTGTGTCACTGTTAATGTGTGTGTGTGTTACTGTAAATGTGTGTGTTACTGTAAATGTGTGTCACTGTTAATGTGTGTGTTACTGTAAATGTGTGTGTTACTGTAAATGTGTGTGTGTTACTGTAAATGTGTGTGTGTTACTGTAAATGTGTGTGTCACTGTTAATGTGTGTGTCACTGTAAATGTGTGTGTCACTGTAAATGTGTGTGTTACTGTAAATGTGTGTGTCACTGTAAATGTGTGTGTTACTGTAAATGTGTGTGTCACTGTTAATGTGTGTGTCACTGTTAATGTGTGTGTTACTGTAAATGTGTGTGTGTTACTGTTAANGTGTGTGTGTTACTGTAAATGTGTGTGTCACTGTTAATGTGTGTGTGTCACTGTTAATGTGTGTGTGTAACTGTAAATGTGTGGTCACTGTTAATGTGTGTGGTGTTACTGTAAATGTGTGTGTGTACTGTAAATGTGTGTGTGCACTGTTAATGTGTGTGTTACTGTAAATGTGTGTGTCACTGAAACTGTGTGTGTGTTACTGTAAATGTGTGTGTCACTGTTAAGTGTGTGTTTACTGTGTGTGTCACTGTGTGTGTGTCACTGTGTGTGTGTGTCACTGTGTGTGTGTGTCACTGTGTGTGGTGTC